>UFQX01001319.1:55000-125820 GCA_900497675.1 Arapaima gigas | reverse complement strand
GACAGGGGGAAAAACAGAAAAACAACCGCCAAACAACCGGAGCAACACAGACACGTAACAGTCATGTATTGGCCACATCCCCTGTCTGTGTCACATCTAAGCCACTCCCCTGAGGTTTCAGTAAGTAGTCCTTGATATCTCAGCCAGTTTTGTGTTCGTCTAGTCCACTTTAAACTGAGGGCTGAACTGTTGGCTGCCTGCTTTGGCCCTGCAGGCAGCTTTAGTTCGCCCAGCTGTGAACACACAGGCCACCAGGAACCTGGCTTCCTGTTTGGACACAGACACGTGGGAGAGGAAACCTAGCCAGAGGATTCTTGGCTGTGGCCTGAATGCCTCACTGCACATACACTCATTGAAATCTATGGATCAGTAACCATACCAATTAAAAATGCTTAAAATTTTGTCATATAGCACCACCCATATACCTTGTTATCCAGAGTGAATGTGATAGTTTCAGTGTTGCATTGTGGAAGTGGAAGTGTCACTGAGTAGAGGTTGGCTCATAGTGACTTTATAGATAGTTGCTCTGACATGCATGTGTTCTGCTTTCACCCAGATGGCTAATCTTTCACAGAGGGATGTACATAGTTGCAGTTACAGTATCAGTCCACACTGTTGCAAGTCTCCCTCTTACAGCCCTGACTTTCAGCCTTGATCTTTGTTTCTGCATGATGTGTCATAAGTATGAAAGCTGAACTTCCAGGGTAAGCTTAGGCGTGGTCTCCTCCAGCATCATGCATTCACTGTCCAGCTTTTGCATCCATACAGCATTATTGAGAATACCATAGTGTTAGTGTCACTGCTTATCAGCCAAAGTGGTTTCTCTTAGACACAAGGAGCGCCTGAAACTTTGGGGTCTCTGGGTTCAAGAAGCTAGTTTAATAATGACACAATGAAGCACATCCTTGTCACAAACAATTGGGATACAAGTGACATTTGCACCCTGTGAGTAAAACGCTTTCTTGCTTAGCTTTCACATCAGAGCAGTTTCAAGTTCTCATAAATGTGGTGTTATAATCATAGATGATATCCAATGATATCAATATTCATATTTTTAAATCTCTCAACAGCCCTTCATGACCTCATTTTATTCTGTTACCTCGATTTCAAATCTTTCTTGAAGACTCTAATTATCACCTTATCTCTTGCTCAACCCTCTGCTTATTCTATCTGTCTTCCTTTGCTGCAGGAACCCGTGCTGACAGATTCAGAGGCTCACTTGTGACACACACAAATGTGTATATCACTCATTTTTTTCTGCAGAATGGAAAGAATAATGGCAAGAGCCAACACCACACACAAAAACTTTCCTATACAGTCACATCAGGTACACCCACACCCCCAAAAACAAAAACACCTTTATATGAGTATAAGAATGCATTCACTCAAACACACAGTGATACGTGTACATAAACCCAGCTTGTGTGAAAACTATACGGACACCATTGCACCCATGAGGTCACGTGTCTACTATTTGGTTTGTGTCAGTGGTGCTCAGGGTTATGCTCTTTGGTGTGACGCTGACAGTGCTCATAGATACCAGGACTCAAGTTGCAAGGCTTGAGATCTCTATTTAGTTCTGGAGCTGATCATATAAAAGACAAAAAAGGGGGAAAGACTGCTGCAAATATAACACATTGTTTGGGGTATGTCTTGCATGTCTAGCAAATCTACCAAATTAAAAGTGGTTTCTCTCTGTTTGCAAGCTCTGTTTCTTCATTTCCCTATTTGGAAAGAGCAAAATAAGAAGGCAGTTTTTGCTCTCCCGCTAGTGGTTGTAAGAGGAGGAACAGAGTCAAAAGTAATTATGGCCTTTATATGAAAAATATCAGTCAGTGTGCCACCAGCATCATGGTAAACACGGTGGTTTCACCACAGTTTTGCTAGATGAGTTTTTGTGTGGTTTTATGAATAAAACTGGTCTGCATTCTGCCAGTTTTGTGCAGCCCATGTCTGTGTCCAAGTGGTTCTTTAAGCCCATGTTACAACAGATCTGTGAGAAAATGCACCGTACATTCAGTGTACCAGTTGCAGGGGGGGGTTGACCCTGCAGGCCTCAAGGCTGCAGGATCCAGCTTTGTTTCTTAAATTGGTGGAAGAAGGCCAGTCACAAGAGACGATGACAGAAACACTGAGACATTGTTCTTTATTTCTGAGGTGATGTGATGTACTATGCATTGCTTCGTTCTTGTTCTCAGAAACAAACTTCTCCATCGCGGGGTGGGGTTGCACTTCTTTGTTGCACTTCTTTGTTGCACTTTGTGATAAAAAGTTTGACATGTTGAACCTGCTTGCATTTTGGAGAATTTGGTCACATGTGGGTGTCTATATAGGTGCTTCCAGGCCCTGGAATGAAAAACTGTGATTTGATATTGTCTGGTTGTTGAGCAGCCACAAGGCCCATGGTCTCTGCCTGTCTTTCACTCTCTCTGCACCTTCACATCAAAAATGTTGTGCTGTTTCCAAAAGTGTTGATGCAATATACTGTTCTAGGAACAAATTATGCTTGCAAACTGAAGACAAATGTGTGCATATAGTGAAACGCATATTGTTTTGTCTCTGTATTGATAGACAGAGACATCCTGGCTCCGCTTGCTATGCTTCTGGGCCCCGGGCCTGTTCTCTGTTGAAGGAAGGCCGGCTGGCTGTCATTTCCTGCACTGACCTGGCAAACCCTGGGCTGCCTGTGGCCCACAAATCATGTTTTGTTAAAAAATATACTGACTCATTCCTGTACTTCCTGGTAAAAACAATTTGGTTGTATAAATGTGTTTGCTGACATTTATACATATTCCTGGACCAGAAAAAATGAACAAAAATAAAAATGTTTTGAAATGATGGAGGGTGAGCAGAAAAGGGCACCTTCTTTGCAGAGAAAGGAAAGATATTTTCCTTGCACAGCCTCATTGAAGACAATGGATTGTGATTTGAGACACAGTGGGCCAAAGACCTAAAATTAACCCAAATACAGTTAGTATTTAGTATCCATCCATCCATCCATTTGTCCTGCTGAGGACAAATTGAGCCAGTCCATCACAGGTTGGCCACACACAATATTTACTACTACTATTTACTACCAAGGTTATTCACAGTCGCCAGTTAAGCCGAGGAGGAAACCCACACAGACAATAAATGGCAAAATGAAAACATTTAGGCGTGCAGTGCCTGCATACTTTCCCCAGAGACCCATGTTAAATACAGGGATATACTGCAGGTACCCTGAATTGGTCCAGCAAAAATGAACCAGGTGTATAAATGGTTAAACCACTGTGTGTAGTTTAGTGCACAACTGAAGAGTGTCAGTCTCACTGGAGAAACACATCTGCTAAGTCAGTGTAAAAGTATCAGCTCTCCCACTTAGTACCACCTTTTTAACCACATGTATTTTTACTTTAATTTCTCCACTACACTTCTGCTGTGCTCTTGACCTTCATTTGGAATTTTTAAGTTAGTATTTTAATTCCGNAGCTCTCCCACTTAGTACCACCTTTTTAACCACATGTATTTTTACTTTAATTTCTCCACTACACTTCTGCTGTGCTCTTGACCTTCATTTGGAATTTTTAAGTTAGTATTTTAATTCCGTGTCACGTTGAAGAGAATAAGCAGACGTGCGCAGGCACAAATGCGATGAACTCCGTTTATTGCAAGGGGCGTTCCTAAATCGTGGTCACAAGGCCGGCGAGGTTCGGGTCCAGTAAAGCAACTCGGTGCAGGCAGACAAACAGTAAAGGGTGAGACTAAATCGGTGATCAGGTACAGGCAAAGGTCGGTAACAAATAAGACTGGACGATAACTGCTCGGTATGCACACATGAACCATGGGGCAATACTTCACACTGGTCTATCGGCAAGCGCCGATCTAAATAGGCGCAACCTAAGAGGATGCAGGTGCAGGTGATCAGGAATCAGGAGGGTCAGAGTCCGGAGCCGGGGGCGTGACATTCCGTCTCCGGAAACGGCAATGTGAGGTCAGTTTGGACCCCACCATGTGTTTTAATGCTGATTTTCGAAAGCTTGCAATCTCACTCTTTCCCACTCCACAAATGCATGATATATTTAGGTTTTTAATGCTGTGGTAAAAAATGTAAAATGCCTTGTTTTGTAACACTAATACAAGTATACAGAGAACATTACCATACATTCTGTGGAACTTTCCTTATTGCGAAACATCTGTGTTAGAGGGGGAACCACCTCGGTTTGGCACGTGTGGGAGCGTTTGAATTTATATGCTAATAAACGCCTCCTTCCGGTCATAAACCGTACCGGATGCAGGCGCCGAGATTCTGCCTCTATCTCGGTTTTTTTTCTTTTTTTAAATAAATTATATTTTTCTCTATTTTATTTTTGTCCGCAGAAATCGCACCGCTGAATTTTTTATGTACAGTACATGACGCTATATGAGGTGCTTTATTGGTGTGACACATCTCCACTTTTGTGTCGCCAAAACAAAGCTGTTAACAAAATTCAACAGTTTTGAGGACGAAAATAATGTGTTTCGAATAATAGCGGTACCAGGTAGAATGTAAACATTGTAAATGTTGAAAAATTGAATGCAATACATTGTAAAATTATCAACAAATTTTATATTATTTTGTACCCACACAGACTTAAACCAGCGTACTTACTGCGTCGTTGCGTTTGAATTTCATATCGTTTGGCAAATGGAAACATTTCATTTTGATGTCTATTTCAGAAAATTCCACGTAGATGATTTCGTATAAAGTGGTATTTTTCTTGAGGGGCAAAATGATTCATTTTAACTGTAAGAAGAGAAACTGTAAATATTGTTGGATCCTCATGCAGGCCCTTGTTCCCTTCGATCACCAAATCATCCTACAAATGTAAACACTTTGGTGAATTTAAGAAATCGAGATGCATATCTTTTGTATTAGTCTTTCATCTGGTTAAGTTTAAGACGTCAGGTGGTTCGTAGAAACCCATTGCTGCATCCTTTGAAGGGGCGGTTTTACCGCACCTGTTTTAAACGGAACCAAAACTGCCGCTAGTGGTCGCTCTATCTATTTGTTTATTTATACATTTGTCGGTTTATCTTCAGCCTGCTATATAATGTAGATTGATTTTAAAGAGAGACGTCCGTAGTTTTATTTAATATTCGAAGCCCTTCCACCACCTTCCTCTGGGATAAGGTTTAACCAGAATCAATACTGTGCATTTAAATACATGTGAATTGTAAGGCACCAGCGGGAGGATTATATTGCTGTGTTACTGATTTAGGGTTTTTTTATTACGAAATGCGTGAGTCTGAAAAACTGAATAGCGCTGCAGAGCAGCAGTGCAACAGCAAACGTAAAAGTATTTTAAATATGACCCGTGTTTTTGCTCCATTATTGGCATAAAGGCAAACAGAAACAGAGACTTTTATTTATCCACTTTTAGGTCAGCATTTTTGATCTTTTTTCAATGGACACACCCTGGCAAAACTTAAAAAGTAAAACTGTAGTGACAACTGTGTAAAAAAGGGTATTAATAATAATAATAACAACAACAACAACAACAACAACAACAACAACAACAACAACAACAATAGTAATACTCATGGGCACCCTGCACGTGTCCACAAGTCTGGCTGTCTGCCTGGAAAACTATGTTAACATTTCACATTTTGCAGCACTTTTCCCCCCAGTTCATTCTATAGGGCTGTTATTGATGCAGATGAGCCTCATGTCATGAATTCTATTACCTTTTAATTTCAACCAGTATAAGAAAACGGAGAAAATACATTTGATTGGTTGGTTGCTTGACTTAAACAGACACATTTACACACATACTTTACAAATAGCTAAGTGGATTGTGAAAATGCGGAGTTTTATGTTCTGTTTTGTATTTTATTGTCAGGAAAGTCTGAAATTGGACAACGCATGCAAATGTATTAAATTAGTATACTGCAACATTATCAGTATTCTAATGTTAATGTTATATGCAAGTAATGTGTAGTAATTATTGCATTATGAATTCATAAAACATTTAAACCCACAAAGTTTCTGCTTTGGCAGAACTCATTTTAAAATGCTACTAAACTGCATTCTTCTTATTTGGGGTATTTATACTTCTGAACATATAGCTGACATGATTTTTCATTGTTGCTACAGTTTAAATGTATGTTGTGTCATTCAATGAATGGTGCTGTTTTTATTTGCCATACAGACTGCTGATATGGCTGTGGAACACAGTTCAGAGGACCTGAGGAGGAGGTTGAGGAGAATGAGGCCACTTTGGATTTCCACTTGGATTCCAAGGACCCTGACTGTGTTTCCAGTGCCAGAAATCTCACTTGATCAGTCTGACTTGGACACCGAGTCCTCAGTCAAGTCTCCTGAGGAGGAAAGCGATCCAGTTCTGCCCGACAGAATGAGCCATAATGGCACTTACTTTATTGACTTACCACCTGCTATGGGTCAAACCTGCAGCCACAATGTCCCGAGAAACTGGCCGTGGCCTTTGTCTCATGTTATCACCGCGCCACTCAAAGATCCAGGTTTGGACTTATTTTTAACACAAAACATTTTAGATGGGGTGATGAAGGCATAAACCCAGAGGAATAGAGAACAGCCACAAAAAAAGGCAGACAGTGGAAGGAAGTGGCCACTGAGTTTGTTTTTGAACCTGCTTGAAGTTGCCTGTTTGAATGCCTACCCTTTCTTCACTGCCCAGTACCTCGAGTGTTACTGCAGTCCCCCATGCCCAATGGCAGTTCCTGGAAGAGCTGGCCAAAGAGCTTATTGGTGGAGCGCCAGAAGGTAGGACCAAAGTCAGCACCACATCAGGCACCTCATGCTAGCCTGGGGTCGGTGCCAATAGGACATCCATTTAGTTAGGAGGAGTGTCTCGTGGATCTGGCTCTTCCGCATGCAGACTAGTGTGCTTGAACATGGACACGTGTGGGATCCATATGTGCAGTCAAACACACATGAACACAGTGTTACTCTGCTCCTCTGAGGTACACAAGCAGTTTGTGGATTTAACCTTCCAAGCTGAAGGTCTCTGATAAGAATCCACTTTCTGCCATTGTTCCCTTGGTCAATATGTTTATCTTGTATTGATAGTAAAGACTGCCTGGCTGTTTAGATAAACAGCTGTAAAGTTGCCATGGACAAAGGCGTCAGCAAAATGAATACCAGTCCGAAATCCTCTGGCTTTCAAGACCTCACAGATCTTGGCGGTTCTCTGCTGCCCCCTTTGAGAAAATCAAGTCAAGGCAGTAAATTTGATTGTTAGGTGCAGTAAAAGACCCCATATGAACCAAGCTAATCCTCTGGAGTAGTAAATGGACATTTTAAGCTGTAGAGAAGTTACCATCCCCATTGGAGATTTATAGTTTGCTGTATAGGGTTGTACCCTGATTTACCTGGACAGATTCCTGAGTACAAAAGGAATACCTCTGTGAAAAAATTGAAGGCTTCAATGCAAAAATGAATATTAGGAGGGATGTATTATGACCAACCCCCAACCTCACCAGGCTAACATTCATATGCACATTTTAACACACCCAGCTATCTGCACCCTTCGGGCACTGTTTTCACAAGTGCTCACCCAGAGTTGCCACCCACTGAGCTGGGTACTGAACTCCACTTTTGCCACCCCTGCCATCTCTGACCCTGCCGGCCCTCACAGATTCCCAACAGCAAGGGGCTTTAAAACCTCAGCTGACAGCAAATGCAAGCCTCCAGTGGACTCCAAGCCCCTATGCACGCTACATCAAGCTCCCATACGTCCAACTCCTGAGTAGAGTACATGCATAAATATACATATTTATGTATGCAAAATTAACCTAGTCAATTTGTTTATTTATAAATTTGTACTAACGTATGTTAATTGTCTCATTTTCTGTGGTCATGGTACCTTCAGCTAGGTGTAATGTCCATCCTCTCTGCAGGAGGTGAAGACTTGGGCCTTTCTCAATGCACCATAAAAGATGTTGAACAACATGTTGACTTTTTCAGGTCAGGCCCACTGACTGCTTAAAATACAACAATGATAGTCAATGCAATACCAAGATAAATGTTTATTTTAACAGCTAAACAGTATAAGCACAGGTTTTTGTGCTAATGTTTAAAAGTGCTGTGTAAGTGTTGCAGTGTGTATTAAAAGTGTATAAAATGTGCGTCAGTGTTGCAGTGTGTATTAGAAACGTATAAAATGTGCGCCACTGCGCCAGGTTTTTGGTTATTGTTGTCAGTAGCTGGCAGACATCCCGTTAGCAGACGTTGCTCCACTCCACTCCGCCAAACAGACACCGAAACTGGAGAAAGCGGTCAAACACTGGACAGTCGCACCACCCAGTCTGGACAACATTTATTTCATTTGTATTAAAGTGAAGACGATAAAGTAAAAAAATCCTCGTTTGGACTTCGCCTGGTGGCTCTGGAAACGGAAATGACCAAATCGGTAAGTCACTGAAGTTTCATATACATTTTTTATTGTTTTTTATTTCAGCGTAAATTCGAGACGGTGAGCTCAAATAAAGAATGAATATAAGTGTTTAAATTACAGCTTGGAAAAGGTTAAAACGAAAAACTAAAAGTAACTACCGTTATGACTAGTTTTCGTTTTTACTTTCGTTTTTAAAAATGTGAATTTATTGACATCGCCGGAATTATACCGTTTCCGGAAATAAATAAATAAGTAAAAAAATAAATAAAGTCCGAGAGATCTGACATGAACCTGGTGTGAGATTACGGTGAGTAAAGTAACCTTTGAGATCATAGTATAATAACATAAATTATATTTACATTGTCTTTTTTCTGGTAGGTTGCAACTACGCAGTCAACGTGGGTCAACTTCCCTCAGTTCCTACTTCCCTCCATTCTCTGCATTGTTGTATTCGGTGTGATCCTGTGGACATATTCACCAAAGTTTACTTCCATAAATTTCCATAAACAACAGTTGTGTGTCACGCCAGAGAAATATCACTCAGCAGCTAAAACAGTTGTTGCCCAGAATGAGGACCAAAATGAAACCATCATTCTCATCTGGTTCTGGATATTTGGAGAGCATTTTGACCTGCAGTCCTGTAGCTCTCTGTTTGGCATTGAAGGCTGCCACATAACAGCAGACAGAAAACTGTACAGCGTTGCTCATGGTGTTCTTATCCACCACCGGGACATCAGGATGGATTTGTCAAACCTCCCACAGGAGCCGCGTCCCTCCTTCCAGAAATGGGTGTGGATGAACTTTGAGTCGCCCTCCAATACACCCAGGATAGTTGGCATCAAGGACCTCTTCAATGTCACAATGAATTACCGGAAAGATGCTAATATACCTGTGCATGAGTCTTTAGTTCTGACTGAGAAACCAGAGCCATTCCAGATTCCTCAGAAGAGTTTGCTGGTGTGCTGGATTGTGAGCAACTGGAACCCTGAACATGAAAGGGTGAAGTACTACAACAAGCTGAAAGATTACATTCACATAGAAGTATTTGGAAGACCTTTCAATAAGCCCCTCAACAATACGGAGTACCGCACTACCATGTCCAGCTGTAAGTTCTACCTTTCATTTGAGAACTCCATGCACACAGACTACATCACGGAGAAGCTGTACAAACCGCTGATGCTTGGAACGGTGCCGGTGGTCCTTGGACCACTGAGAAAAGATTACGAGAAAATTATCCCCAGAGGGGCCTTCATTCATGTCCAGGATTTCTCCTCTGCAAAAGATCTGGCGGATCGTCTCCATGCTTTGGACCACAACAAGGAGGAGTATGAAAGCTATTTCACCTGGAGAAAGAACTTCAAAGTGAAAGGAGTTAATTTTCCAATGGAACATGTCTGCCGAGCCTGTGATTACATCAGGAAGCACCATAAAGACTACGAGTCCTTCCCTGATCTCACCTCGTGGTACTGGGACTGAAATGGGATAAAGGAACTGCAGTGGTTTAGTGATTTGAGACAGTGGTTTGTTACGTGAAGGTTTTGGGTCCAAGTCCTTGACTGAACTTGAGTGCTCAAAAATTGTTATGCATGACAAAGTAGTATTGCAGTAACTCTGCTATGACTGAGAAATGATCCCTTATTTAAGAAAAATGAAGCAGTTAAAATGAGACCAGAAGCAGGTACACCAGTTCATGTTTAAGTTGTATAACAAGGAAACCGAATTTGGGGGAAAAATGGAAATGGAGGAGGAAGAAAATGAACATGTGGGGGGGTAAAGGTCATTGCTAAATAAGTGCAAGGCCCACAGGGAGGTAGAACAGGAATGTAAAGCATTTATGAAAGCAGTATTTGCCTCCTTTTAAAATTTTTCTTCTGCCTTTTATGATCTGCTTTGGTTGCTGATTTTCTGCTCACCTGGTATCATTACAGCACTACATTACAGAAGGGTTGTTTCCATATACTGAAAGAGTGTGAGGGTGAATGGCCAAAAAACTGCACAGGCACATATCTCTAAGGGAATCACAGAGGAGGTTCAGGGTTACTGCACCCCTGGGGGTAGGCGGTGGGGGTGTGCTGTGGACAAACGTATTGGTTTCCTGCCAAGTTTGAGCTACTGGGGGGCTGGGGTCCTTTAATACATGGGCAGTTGTCATCCTTCTGCATTTTTTCTTTGGTTAGGATTACGTAAATTCACAAGTTAATTATTCCCAGGCATTTCTCTCATTTAAATTCATTTCGACAGCTGAACCAGCGAGAACTAACCCTTGTCACGGTAAACAAGGAACAGGGTATTCAGCCTTTCATTATAAACTCATGAAATGCAGTAAGGCAGCCTTCCAGCTGTCATTGCCATAAAAACAGCATTTTTAATCTTGTTTGCATGAACTGTTTACACCGTAAGTTCCTACACAATAACAGAAATAAAAGAGAACCACTGAGTTTTACTGCATCCTTCATTCTCAACTACTTTATCCTGGCCAGGGTCACAGCAGTCTGGAACTTATCCTGGAATTACGTTGTGATAGGCTATGAAACTACATTCTGGGCTGGATACACTCACTAGTGGCAACATACAGTGACCAATCCAGCTGAAACAAATATCTTTGGACTGTGGGGAAACCTATACAGACATAGGGTGAACATGCAAACTCTACACAGACTGAGTTGGATTCGAACCCACACCCAAATAGCGCGGGTGCTGCGAGGCTGCAGTCCACTCACTGTGTCTCCCAGGGTAAAATGTGCAACAAGAAAAATAAACAGCAATTCCCCAGATTTCATCGTACACATAAATCGATGGTGGTGTTGCCCTTTATTAGTGTTCAAATATTTTCAGATGTTGCAATAGGAGAATGTTCTGCCTTTGTTTTGGAATCAGGCTGCACGCTCAAATTTAGTATTGCAAACGTGGTTATTAATTTTGTGTTTATGCACATAATCATGTGTTTGTTCTTCAATATAAGTATCATAAACACTGGATTTTTAAAAAAATTTTGACCAAAACAATTCCTGGCTTAAATGCAATTGATTCCTTGATGATGGAAGATTTAAATTTGGAAAAAGTTTGATTAAAAATGTTTATTATGTGTTTTTGTTTAACCATAATCTCAGCTAATTTATTATTAAAGCGGTAGGTGCAGAAAAACACTTACAGGAGTTTGATGACTTCAGTGCCAGTCTGTGAAATCCATTAGTGAACCCTTTTGCTTGGTGAGCTGGTGAATTTGGCTTTAATGCATTAGTAATGAATTATTTCTTTATCAAACTATTTGTTACTTTCCTATGAACTTAAAGCTTATAAAAAAGTTGAATATTGTGAGTATTACTTGGGATGCGCTAATTCGTCCTGGCCGCTAGAGGGGCCTCATCTTTTTTTGACCACTAGGTGGCAACAAAACCTTTCGAACATGAAGTTTAGTCACATAAGTGTTATGAACAAAAAGTGATGAGTTCAAATTACATTGTTCTGGGATTAGACAGGATATACACCCAGCGACAAGCAAACCTTCACACACGCAAACCATGGTAAGATCACCATGATTTACTTTTAATATTTGTATGAATAATAATAGAGCGTAACTAATTGCCGGTAGACACTGCCATGCTTCTGTAGTTGTAATTGTGAATGTAATCCATATAATTAGGCTATCAGGATTCTATTACCCCAGGGGGGCACAAGTCAGGTCCAGCAAATTGAACAGGTCTCTATAAATGCCCCTCAGAAATGGGATTTATAATCCACTAATAAATGATGAGATCATAATCCTGATATTAAACAAGTGTGACAAATATTATAAAACTTGTTGGGATTTGATTAAAAAAATGGATTTTGATTAAGGGGTCTGTTGCCAGGAAAGCAACCTGTCTTGGGGAAAGTCGTGGACCTTGGAGGCGGTAGTGAAGGGTCCGCGCTGACAGCTGGAGCGACCTCGCCAACCCGCCGCTGCAGCAGTGGTGTGAACGATTTCCTCCTTGTCAGCAATTCAAATTTTCGGCGACTGTCCCGGCCTCCCCCCCGACAGCACCTGTCACAGATGAATAGGCCAGCGCTGCTGAAAGGAGGTAAACACAGGGAAGGAAAAAGCGCACCCCAGCCGGGGTTCTTGTCATGGCATCTGTTCTCTGTACCCCTGGCTGCTTTCCTTGTTTTAGCAGCCAAGCTCGCCGGTTCAGAGGTTTTACACTGATCAGTGCTGACCGTCCCGCAGTGCAGCCAGACCCCCTCTGTACCACTGTAGCCGCTCTCTGTCCGTCTCTGCCCGACTGCACTTCCGGGCTGGGCAGGCCCTTTGCCGTGGTCCGCAAGTGGGCCAACAGAACCTGCCCGGCCAGGCCTGTCGCTCACCATTATTGTTCTCGTTGACACTTTTACCCAAAGAGACGTGCAGTTTGATTTATTCACCAGCTGCATATTAGCAATGGAGATTTCTCTACAGTGGGGAATGTGACTCTGCACTTTGGGTCACCCTCAACCCCCTACATTTTCCTTTTTTATTCTCTTCTTTCTTCCCTCTCAGCAGTCCACGGTACCTCTGGGTTCTCATTACGCCGCTAAGTTGAAATAAATAAAATAAACGGCAGCAACACAACGCGAGACACATTAAAGGTAATGAGGCCCTTTCCCTTCCTGCCTCTAGGAGGCGTCCTCATCTCAGCAGTCCCTTGCAGCCCCATCCCACCTGGCTGCTGTCAGTCTCATTCATCTTGAGAAATCTTTATTGCCATGACAGGAGGTATAATGGTTCGCTGACGTTTTTAAATGGGGGGAGGGAATGAAACACTGGTTCTGTCATCTGCTGAATCGCCTCCGATCTCAGGCACTTGAGATCTTCCTCCTCATCCTCTTTGTACTACAGTACTTTGCCCCTTTTGCCAACATCTTCCCTCTTTACATGAGATATCATAACTACTGTGTTGGTTGTGCATTTTACAATGCAGTAACATTTGCTTTAGCTGTTCCAGCACAGTGGCACAGTGGGTGGCGCTGGGGCCTTGGCTCCTGGGCGACACATTTGGACATGGGTTCAGATATCTCGGTCTGCATGAAGTTTGCTTGTTCTACTCAGGTTTGCATGAGTTTCCTCTCGCAGCTCAAACATGTGATTCAGGTGAGTTGGACACTCTAAGTGTGCTGTACTTTGGGGTGGCGTCCGATCCAGGGTGGACTAGCCTGGCCAGCTCGTCTTGGTCCAAGCAGTTACTGACAGCAGATCTTATGGTTACATGTATTTATTGTCAGTGTTTGTCTTAATGGGAGAACAAGTTTAAATGGTTTACTGGACTTAATTTGAAAAATACATTATTTCCCTTCTCTCTGCGGAATGACCCCCCCTTTACCCACAGGAGGGGGGGCTGTTTCTCTTTTACTGTTGCAGTGTGTGAGGCAGCAGTGAGTGGGATCCAGGCGTATGGTGTGTGCAGCATTTTTATGTGCAGCTGATTAGGAGGATTTTATGGCCGCTGTACCGTACACCCAAAACACAGGCCTCGATTTTACCCTGGTTTGTTTTCATTTTGTTTATGATGTGATAAAGTGTGTGGGATACTTTATAAGTATTGCAGCCACGCTTTTAATTTGCACTTCGATGTCTCCATAAAAGGCCATCAGAGGGGTCCCTCCACAGTGCTGAACGGGCACGGCCGCCTTTAACAGAGCACTGTGAGAGCATCTGAGATACTGAGGGTACGGGAGGGCCCACTGGGGTGGGGGTGGGGTGGAGGGATGGTGAGAAGCTGGTGATGAATCTGTTACTTGGACTTTGATGTGTGATTTTCCCCCCTCTACCCAGATCTGGTGCACATGCAGCTCTTTCCCCTTTGCAGACCACGACAGGCAGGGTTTTGAATGAATTGCCAGCCTTTTTTTATGAGATCTGGTGGATGGTGTGTACGTGTGTGTGTGTGTGTGTGTGTGTGTGTGTGTGTGTGTGTGTGTGTGTGTGTATACTGTGAGGTGCTATGGTGCATGCTGGTTTGGCATGGAATAACAAAACAGGAATGATTTCTCCCAATTAAGGAGGTGGAACTGGAAAAGGGTGCCAAAGGAGGTAATGTTTTAAGGTGGTACTGAAGGAGGTGGCAGTGAAAAAACTCAGCAGAAAGAAGAAGCACAGTGGGGGGTCGACTGAAACAGCAGATGGCGCTAAAGGAGACTCTATAGATAGACGACACCACACAGACCAGTAGCCTCCCAGTCTTACTGCCCAGTCCACACCACCCAGACCAGTAGCACAATTCAATTTGTCCTTAGCAGCTGAGCCCAAGTGTAGGGTGCCACTGTGTCTTCGCTAACAGTGTTCCAGGCTGTACCAGTCCAGCTAGTGGACTTCCAGCAAGGGTAGGGGTAAAATAGATGGAAAAAAAGAAATCTTGATGCTGTTGAAGAGCATATTGATTTTTATCCACGGGTTGCCTGAGCTTGCTTGGTTTCATATTACAGTTTTGAAACAAGAAAAGAAGAAATTGTCCAAAAAGAGAAGAAACAGTCCGAGGGGGGTGGCAGGAAGGGAGAGCGGATGGGGTGGGAGGTAGCCTGGCGACTGGACGTGTGTTTGTTCCCACCACCCAACGCTCGCATGGCCAGAGACGCGTGGATTAGCGTAGAGATTAGCGCTGTGATTACACAATGTCTCTGCACTAATGATTCGAGCTGTTTGTTCATGTTATCATTCCTGCTGCAAAGGATTTCGCCACTGCGGCTGAGATAACACAGGGATTATCCCCCAGCGGGATATTATACGCACTGCCCACAGCACCCAGAGAAACATTTCACTGACCCCCCGCGGCACCCGGAGAGACAGTACGCTGACCCCGCACAGCACTCGGAGAAACATGACCCGTTCCCCGCTGCAGCACTCTGAGTGACGCTGATCCCTGCAAGACGCTACACTGGCCTCTCAAAGCACTCAGGGTGCGCTGTCATGACCCCCATGGGTGGTGAGTGAGGCTTTACGCTGATCTCAGTATAACCTCTATAGATTTCACCCTGGCCCCCCACTAGTATCCCCACAAAGAGGTTTTTCTCTGACCGCCCCCACGCTGCCAAGAGAAACTGTGCTCGTGTGCGTGTTCCTCCATGCTCGCTTGCTGCACTGATCTTGCTATTACAAGGTCGATTAAGCCACTAATCCCCAAAATACACGCATTCAACAGAGCAAGGGGAAAAACCTGCTTAACAGGAGGAAATGGTGTGACTTCTTGGTACCGCATGGCTTCTGTGAGCTCTGGACAGCGGGTCACCCTGAGCTTCAGCCACGAGGAAACCCTCGACTGGATCGAACTGCGCCAACATTCTAGCAGGTCCGTTAATGTTCACTGAGCTGTTTTCACGTGATGGTGCCAGAGTTGCGTGAGAGAAGCGAACCGGTGACTCCCGTTGGACTGTTCCAGAGACGTGATGCAAAGTTGACGCTTGTAACAGCAGGAGGAACAAGGGAAGGCCGTATGGGGAATTTTCAAGCTGATACAACACTCAGCAAATGTTTATATACGCCATTGGGGCTTCATGCTGATTTGTTTGGATGCTGGTTTGTCTTTTTTCCCGTTTGTTTGCGCAGTGATTTGTCTATATGCTGTGGCCCGTGTACTTCAGCATCTGCACGCCTTATTGTGTCTGTGCAAGCGGCAGGTCAGATTTCGGCTTTGCATGAGCCAGTGCGTCGGCAAACACGGGGACGCCGCCCGTCAGTGCTGCAAATGCTGTTTAATCACTGAATTTTCTGTGATGGTTTGCCATATCCTGGCTGTCAGCAGATGGGCTGTGTGTGTTTGGTGGTGCCCTGACATCCACGTGTCCATTTGCTGGGGTTGCCTTTGCGCATAACTGTCTCCACAGATCAGTCCCTGTTCCACACACCTCCACCTTCTCCTTTACCTCAGCTTCGGCTCCCTTCCTCTCTCAGAGCCTCTTTGCATTCATCATACCCTGCTCGCACGTTCCTCCTTCAGCATCTCCATCCTGGCTGTCCCTTCCTCCCTCCCACCAACTGACTCATTCTCCCATCTGAGACTGCCATCGTCTCTTCTGCATCCACATAGGGTGTTTAATGCGCTCTGTTCTCCTTCCTGAAGCAGCCACCCTCCTTTCACTGGCAGATACTCTGGTCGCCGAGAGAGAACCAAGCTGCAAAAGAGGAAATCTGAGGACCCCGCCCACCCCCCCCCACCATCTGCGATCTCATCTGCATCGCTCCGGCCTTTTTACCAATTCAAGAGCGGATTTCAAATCTGCAAAAACTCTCATTCACTTTCATCTACCCTCTCACCCCAGCGCTGCTTGTTCTCCCTGCGCTCTCGCTGCACGCTGCCTTCTTTGAGGATCACAGCTACGCCATGTCTTTCCTTCGAGTTGCCATGCCTGAGCTCTTTCTCTCCGTTTCTGCCCTCTTCTTGGATAAAGATACCTCACATTTGCTGTTAACTAACAAAAGACCTGTACTGTTGACCTCTTCCTGCTCCACTAGTCCTTTGCCCTGCATGTCCTCCTGATGGCTACCAGATAAACACTTCCCTGTCCTTGCATTCCTTCTCCTGCAGCTAACCGGCAGCAGATGTCAGACCCTTTCTTCTCTGCCTCCACAAATACTGCCCATTCTCCATTATACACTTTCTTTACAAGACCTAAGGCTGTGCTGTGGATAACCAATTCTCCGCATTTTTTTCCCCAGAAATGAATTACTCTTCTCCCCAGTGCTGTATAGCCGGCGGTTAATGTACTGTTCGACGCTGCATTGTACATTAATTCTGCACCTTGTCTGTTGCATGCGCTTCGCTCTTTGCACGCCGCTGTGACAAGTTTGTGCCTGTAATAGGACACAAATGCAATTATGCGATTAATGGGGATACTAATGATGCTGTGCCAGGGCTTTGTTTTCCTGTTGGCACATTTTGCTGTGCTAAGGTGGATGAAAACACCTGAAGGAAGAAGTGCATCATCTGAGTGTGATGGTGTGAGAAACCTTTGCCCAAGTTTCTCAAGTAGCTCAGTGTTAGTCACTGTGAATAGTGATCAATAGCATTAGCAGTGGCTGAAGGGCAGTTGTTGGACATTAATTGGAATGTTGTCTGGTGTCCGTGTCATCCGTTGTGTGGTCAGTTGTGTCAAGTGCACTTTTGAACTCCTGCCCGAGCACCTGCAGAAGGTAGTAACCCTCCTGCTCCCAAACATGAGCTCCTCTGCTCCATCAACGTGGCCGTCAGAATTGAGGAAAGAGACGGACTCTGTAACCTTGCAGACCTTCCACCTTGCCTTCCGGCTCTACCGTTTTTAAATATCCGTTAATGACGGACACCTTAAGACTAACGACTCGCTCAGATAATTAATAACTTGGGATTTTTTTTCCTCCCCACATTTTTAATGTCTAACTTTCTGAGCTGAGATCATACCATGGTGGGCTTGGATCGCTCCAGAGCCTTAAGTCTTACTGGAAGCGCCTGGTTCTGCTGGAAACGTCGATGCGAATCGCCCTGTTTGTGGAAATGTTGGTGTGCGTCTCAGACAGCTCACAGAAATGAGGGCAAGCGTCTCCACTTGCTCCTGGAAATGTTGACCACTTGGCGATTTGGCTGAGCGAATCGGCCGATTCGGATGATGTGATCGCCTCGGACGTGCTGGGTCTTACCGAAAATCACTGGTGCGACACCCCATAGCAGTTAATGACCTCCACCCAGGAATTTCTCCTGCTGTCAAACCACAGGTCAGCCTTGCAGAAAAGGAAGGCAGATACTACTTGATCTCTGTCTGGTAAAAAAAAAAAATTGAAATCTATTACAGGGTACAGTTGTAAGATGTTTCAGGTAAAACACACCTATCCATCCATTCGGAATAAGTCCTGATCAAATGCAGGGGTCGCTGTGGTCTGGAAGCTGTCCTGGACGCGCAAGGCCTTCAGCAGGTATAGTCTGGGCAGGGCACTGCTTTCAGACAAAAGTGGTGGAATAACAGAAAGAAATAATTGTCTTCATATGATGTTTTTTTTTCCCCAGGGGAATCATCTAAAGACCAGCATGGGATTCCTACACAGAATATTTTTTTGGTCGACTACAAATTTCAAAATTTGGTGGGTGGGTGGGGTGTGCACATTGGCTTGTTATAATTTGTGGGGTAAAATGGGTGAAATCACTGCAAGTTACTTTTTTCTAGAAAGTGTTAGCTAAACGAATAAAAAACAGATTAAACTAACTAAATGTTACAGAGGGAAATTTCTTCATAAGAGCATAGCCTTCCAACTACACCTGCCCCCAGTCCAACCCACACTCCCCTATGGCTCTCTACTTCTCTCTCCTTCTCCGTGCCTTTCTCCCTCTCACCGACCCTCTGTTGCTGAAGCGGCGTTGAGGAGATCTAATTACCCGGGCGTTTAATAATGTATCCCCTTAGTCTCCGCCAATGCACTCTGGATTGTGAAGGAATCAGCTTAACCTTAATTAGAGGGGGCGCTGAGCGCTGGGCCTCAATCAGCAGCTGGGTCACCTGACCACCGACACGCGGTCATCCGCCGTCCTGCCGTTATCCTCGCCCTCCTTACATAGTTGGCGTAATTCCCTTTATTCTGTCGGCACCCTGCTGCCCCTCTGCTCACTTCTCACTTTGCAGCAGGTGCTTAGCCAGGTTGCGTAGCGGCTTCGGGTCGTGTTGCCGTGTGGAGAAGCGCTGATCCTCACGCACACCTGGACGGTGCCGATTTCCACGTGGACCTTTGCAAGGGGTCTCCGAGCGGTCATTGCAACAGCCTCCTCTTTGTTCCGGAGGCCGGTTCTCCCCCAGCTGTCTCCGTCATGCTCGGCTTTGCACCACTGGTGAAGGGTTTGTCACACCAGCAGGTGGTGGGTTCAGAACCGTAACACCACAGTGCTCATTGTTAGCCGTCGCTTGGCACAGCAGCATGACAGATGCCGCATGTGCTGGTAGACTTCCAACATGTCAACACTCAGGGCTTATTGTACCATAACCTCTTCTCATCTGGATATGTCTGTGAACCAGAAATCGTGGTTGTAGTCTCGGTCCACTTAGTGTGGAGTTGAGAGTCAATGTATATTAACAGTTATTTATTTATTTATTTTTATTTATTTAAACCTAAAGCTTTTCTCCAAAGCAACTTACAATTAACATGTGCTGACACCGGTGTACCCATTTATACAGTAGTGTCATTTTTAGTGTATTAATTTAGGGTAAGTAGGTTGCTGAAAGTGGGATCTGAACCAAAGTAATTCAAGATCACCGTGGCAGCGCTAAACACTACGCCACCTGTCCATTTGTAAAAACACACATTTCTGCAGGCTAAAACACCATTGAGAAGCACAAAGACGTGCTGAAGAAGAAGCCTCGTGCTAAGCACTTTCAGAGTTAATGGTCCTTTTTAAGAGAAAACCGTTCGGATAGGAATTGACTGCTTGAGAAATGAAAACAGACAATTAGTTATGTTTTTCTAAGTGAGCAGCTAAGGGGTCAAAATTTTAAAAAAAAGGGACAAGTCAGAACAGAGATTGATGATGCATTTTATCTAATGAAAAACAAGACATCTGTAGTGGAAATGGCACTTTAAATACATAGGAGTCTTTATTAGATTAGACACATTAGGCCGAGGCGTACCTGTGGGGATTGCGAGGCGGAGCGTCGCTACAGATGTGGCTTCATTAGCTGTGATTAGCGCTGAAGCTTGTCAGCCAACTCCATTAATGGGCTCGCGCACAAATATCATATCACACAAACTTTACTGAGTGTTAAGAAGTAGTATAATAGCTTTTAACATAATGCTCTGTGTTTAAAAAACCGAGAGGTGGGTCTTTATACATTATGCTGTACAGCAAATCCCTGTGGGGGGGGGGGGGGGGGGGGGAATTGCACAAACANGGGGGGGGGGGGGGGGGGGGGGGGGGGGGGGGGGGGGGGGGGGGGGGGGGGTGAAAGAGAAAATCTCCCACTTTGTGAGATTTGAAATTCTAATGGAATTTGCAGGGTAGAAAGGCTAGGAAGGGTCAGACTTGGAGCACCGCGCCGCTCGACATGGTTTAGACCCAAGGCTGGGTGGTGGAACTCTGGCCCAGAAGTGGAGAAACTCGGGCCCCGGGCAACAGAGGGGTATTTGATGTGCCGAGACTCCGGTGCACGTGGGTGATGGCTGTACGGGCAGGTGCCTCTCTGTCCCCCTGTCATGTACACCCACCCCCAGGGGACAGTGGCAGGCGGAGTGAGACGGTTAAAGTTTTTTTTCTGAGAGCCCCTGAAAATTAAAAGACATGAAATATTCATAAGAGAATGTCCGCAGGCACTTTTAATACCCAGAATTAGATAGCTGAGCCCTGAAAGGGAGAACGAGAGAGTGAGTCAGGGACGGAGGGAGAGAGTGAATGAGCAGGAGGGAGGGAGGGAGAGAGGGAGGGAAGGATGAAGGTGGGGGAAGGGAGGGCCGTGTCCCTCAGAGATCGCCAAGCGGGGAGCTTCATGAAGCACCCGAAGCCGCTACATGCTCCCCCACTCTGCGGCTCCGGGTGCAGTCATTAGAAGCTGCAGGTACACACATGCTCAGGAGCCTCCAAGGGCCCTCGGCATAGCGGTCAAAGCCACCGGTGCGGCTTGCTCCAACTGCGCCCACCGAAGGTTTCACGAGGATGGCAGTGGCGGGGAAGAAATTTGCTGACGCGGGTCGCGTCATTCCTGTCGGGGGGCGGCGGAGTGAAGCGAATTTGGGTTCAAACACTGAGACTTTCTGTAATGGTAGTCCGTTTAAACCACTTTAACACGAACACCCCCCACGGTAGCACACCCCCTGCAGCCCTGAATCCTTCTGAGACATCAGTCATTCAGATCCAGCTCAGCATCTTGCCATCACCACGCGCTACTCCTGTCCTCCGGCGCCACCGCCTGGCCCCTGGACTGGGCTTCGCTGGCCCGAGGCCCCCAGCACACCAGCCTGTCCTCCGCTACCCCTCCCCATCAAACAAGATTCGTCTCTACCTACATTTTTTGTCCATTTGACTCATTTATGTCCATGAGTTTATTTTATTTTGACACAGTTATTTGTGAAATCCCTTTTGGTTTTTATGTCCAGCTCTGCCAAATCATTTTCAGCTACAAAGCTGTTCCTTGACTCTGACTCCTGCTGCAATATGTATATTCGTTATTTTGCAAACATAATAATATACACATTTGTTAATAAGGAAAAACACAAACCTACATCACGGAACATTTATTTCAGTGCGTACTTTGCTGCAATTTGAATTATATGTAATTTTATTATTGTGCTATTGAAGCTGTTCAAATGGGTTTTATAATGCGGTTAGAAACAATCCGTGCGCAGTCTTAGTGTTGATTTACATTTTTTTTTCACGTATGTGTTTGTAAACTTTGGAGTGATGGGAAAATATTTTATGACCTGAAGTGTTTTTCCAAAACAAATTCTGGATTCTTTTATGTGCAGACAAACTTCGAAAGCTGGAAAGTGAGCCTGAGTTTTTCGATGCCGCGAAATGCACACAGGCGGTACGGTTGATCGGCGCGCTTCTTGGAGGCCTCGCCACTCGCCTGATGCACACGGCGCTTCCCCTGGTTTATGAAGACGCGAAAGGGTTGAGGGTGATACAGAGGGCACAGAGGAAAGAGAAATGGAGGGAGGGAGTGAGTGAGAGAGAGCGTACGCACGCCTGGGGCCTACCTTCCGGGCGGGATTAGTCATCCTGCACTTTCTTCCAGCAGGTGACAGTAAACAGGGGTCGGGGCAGGGCCATCTGCGTGCAAACACCCTCCGATGCCCCCACCTGTCCCCCGCATCATCCCCGGTCACTGTCCCGCAGGACATGCACTGGTTTGCCGTCAATTAAAGGTGCGCGTGCGGGGACGTGTGTGCTCCTTCCTGGAGAAAGCAGATCTCCACGGGTGCGAGGAAGGAGGGGGCCCTCATTAGAGCCGCGTGCAAGACGGAACACCCGTTCTAACTGTGTAATTATTGCCGCGTCTCTCCAGGTTTAACCTGTGAGAAGGAAGCCGTGCTGCTGTAGCTGCTAGTAATTATTGTTATTGTGGCACGTCTGTGGGGAGAGACTCACCGTGTTTCTCTTTTTTTGGAAATGTATTCAGTTCTCCATATACTTCTCATACACACACGCACCACACAAACACAGGGTTTCGCTACTGTGAAATACAGTGTTTGTGTCTACTGGGCATCTGCTAACATGCCAATTTATGACCTTTCTTTTTGACCAGAAGGTTGTTGTTTTAAGGCCCAGGGGAGAAACTGTTGTTCTATCCTTGAGTGCTTAATTTAGCTGTGTTTGTGCCTTTGTGAGGTAAAGGAAAAATCTGTGTGGGTGTGTGTGTGGGGGGGGGTATCCACATGTGTAGGAGAAAGAAAGTGCGCGTCTGTGTCTGAAAGACAGAGACCGATAGCTGTAAGGAAGTCTGTGTGAACAATGGAAAGCATGAGACTGAGTACAGTNTGTAGGAGAAAGAAAGTGCGCGTCTGTGTCTGAAAGACAGAGACCGATAGCTGTAAGGAAGTCTGTGTGAACAATAGAAAGCATGAGACTGAGTACAGTTTGTGTGTGTGTTGTGTGTGTGTGTGTGTGTGTGTGTGTGTGTGTGTGTGTGTGTGTGTGTGTAATGAAGCGCACAGATGGGAGGTGGGAGGGTGGAATGAGAAGGGGGGGTGACAAAGGGAGCACCAAACATGGAGGGATGGGGGTGACTGAGGGATAAAGGGAGAGTTGATGGGTGGGGAGGGAGAGAGAGAGAAACAGTGTGTTGCACCCTCTGTGGCAATGCAGAGGAAGTGTAACATGACATGAAGATAATTAAAAAACAAATAAATATATATTAGAAAGCGATCTGCGGGCAGCCTGCGTCGCTGTCAGTTGGATTCCTCCCTGACAGTTAGCTGCAGCCGAGTGAGCCGCGGCGTAAGGCTGGAATGGGGCTGCTAAATAAATCCTGATCTATGGGACGTGACCCACGGCCACCTGCTTCACCTGGCGGCACATTGAACCCGCCTTGACCCCCCAGGGAGCTTCCAGACAGGTAACCTTCACGGCTGTGAGTATTTTATTCTGCGGTATGAGAAGCTCTGGTTGGAGGACAGGGTGATGCAGAGAACTTCTGCTGTCAGCTTTTGGATGCCACTGTCAGCTCAGTCATGGTGTGGCTGCACAGTTGACAGGTGGGGGACACGGCAGGATTACTGCAGGTCTGAGGGAAGGTTAGTAATGCTTACGGTCTATAGTGCTCACTGGAACCTGGTGCAGGTGTGGTTTCACACACTGACGGTTGACTTTGTCTCAGTGGGATTCTGGTCTCATGCTGTTGGTTGACTTTATCTGTTTGTTTTCACATATGATTGGTTGAGTTTGACTTAGTGGAAGTTTGGTTTGAAAGCTGACTTTATCATGGTGAGATTTTGTCTGTGACTTAGGACGCTTGGTTTCATGTGCTGGTGGTTAATTTTTGTAGCAGTAGAAACTGAGTTTCACACACCAGCAATTGGTACCCTGGTTAGACAGGTTTGCTTCACATACTAACATTCAGCGTTAACAGAGAGCTGGACTCGACACATTAGACTTGGTGATGTTTTTGAGTGGTGATTTTGGTGCACTGGAGCTGCAGAGATGGGTTTAACACACAGAGTGTTATGGTGCAGAGCAGGATGGAGAGCTGCACTTGACACAATGACAGCTGGGTTACAAAGCAGGGTTCAAGTGCTGGTTTGGAGAATGGGCAGCAGAGATGGAATTCATGTGTGGGACTGAGGATCTGATGGATGTAGGAAAGGCGAGAGACGTTGCTAAACAGAGGAAGGATGGGAGAATTGCCAAGACAGACGGGCAGAGAAAAGTGAAAATAAATGGGGAGCGAGGAGGTAGAATTGAAACAATGGAAGGGGCCTGAGCCAAGCAGGATGAGGAGGACAAAGAGCAGGAGCAGGACTAGGAGATGAACACAGGCTGTGAGGACAAGGTGACAGAATCCGGTGCCCCTTCTCTCTACCATTAATAGCAATCAGGGAAGATGTATTAAACCACTGCCCTCACGACATGGTTGGTCTGACGCTAGAGATCCCCCTGCCTAAGAGAGGGAGTGAGATCTGTGTAGTCAATGTATAGATGTGAATATGACCCGGGCCTTTCTGTTACCGTCCATCCATCAGTGAAGCAGTGACCTTTCGTGCAGTTTTTCTGTTTTTTTTCTGTCTGGTGTGGTGTTTTCACTCTGGACCACAACATACTGCACTGGCACCTAAAGGCTTCTGGCTTAAGTTCTTCACGATTCCTTCTCCTCCACATTTCCTGTCAAGCTCTTTCTCAAACACCTCACCTATGGTCCTTCAACAGACAAGAAGCAAACCATCTTAAGGGTGTCAAAAATTCTGAGGCCAAGAAATCCCACTTGAGGAAACCCAGCCTAACCTCAAGCCCAAACTTGGACATTTTGGCCATTGTGTTCGTGTCCCACACCACACAGCTCTTGAACTTTGTTTCTGGAAGGGGAATACCAATTAACTTAAGATGACCATGTTTGCTGTGTGACCTGATAAGGAGGAGGCTCAGAGAGCATGTCATGAATAGTCAGAATGCCTCCCAGGAGTTGCCTGAGAAGAGACAGATTTACTCAGAGGCTTTTCAAGGGCTTATTTCAGTGTTATCGAGGTGGAAATGCTTGCAATAAATGAAATCCAGTGCAGCAAATACTGGTGTTATCCTTAAAAATATTTGTTTAATAATTAGTGCTTCTGTCTTTGTGGGTTTACCACTGGTCTGTGTCTGTGTGTTCACAAGACTATCTGGAAAATGGCTGCTTTTGCAGGGCTGTGGGGTGTATAATCTTCAGGCCTTAGCAGTAGAGTTGGCAGTCCTAAAGGTGTTTGGTGAAAATAGGTGTTTTGTTTTATTTTAACATGGATATGTTGCAAAAATGCCGCCCCTACAGTGGGCATGTGTGATTTTTTAAGATATACTTACATATCCATCCTTTATTCATCTTCTGATCTGTATCCCCTGTTGAGTGTCACACAGCACTTGCTTGAATAATAGTATAAAACAATCTATATATTTAACATACTGAAAATCCTCTGTATCACATCTTACTGCGTTCGTGCGCAAGCTGAAATCAGGGGTATGACGAATGCTTTGGTGATCATGGTGATCCTGAAAAACCAGAACCACCTTCAGTGACCAGATGGTGAGAACACTTTAAGGTGAATTAACCAAAGTAATATGTGTGAGTGAACCACCATGAGGTGTCCATACTTAAACTAAAGTCTCCACCAAGTTCTGAGACTTCCAACATAGTGAAAATAGAGTAAGATGGTATAACCCAACAAAAACCCCTATACTGATCTCTCAGTCAGTCCTATCTTCTGGGACCTTCTCTTTTCCTTCTGTGGTCCTTTTGGGTCTTTCACTACCTACTCTGCCAGGACTGCAGTCTTCTTGCTGGGCCCTCCATGAACATCTTCAGTTTCCCTGAGTTAAGTGCTGGATCCTGAGCTCCAACCCACTCCCAGCCAGTCACAGGAAATTAGGTTTTTTCCTCATTGTACAGTTTCATGGAAATTTTTCTTTATAAAAAGTGGATAGTGTGTGTGTGTGTGTGTGTGTGTGTGTGTGTGTGTGTGTCTGTGTGTGTGTGTGTGTGTGTGTGTGTCCTTTTGAAAAGATTGCCTGGAAGTGGCCTGGAGTTTTGATTCAGCAGGTACCTCTTGAGGACCTTGATGTCTGCCCCCCCAGGATCCTTCAGAGCGTTTCGTCACCAGGGGTCTGTTGCGAAATGCATTAAGTGGAGCTGCTGTTAATCTCCTGCACGAAATCAGAGGCTCGTGGCTCTGCAACAGTGACATGGGCGTCACGGGTGGCAGAGACAGACGTGGGAATGGAAATCTCTATGATTAATGGACTTCCTCTCTCTGCTGCTGCGGTTCACTTCCCCACTGCCAAAAATGCTTCCGGAAAGCACAGTCCTTCTTTCCGAATGCAGCAGTGCTCACGAGCAGTTAGGTGGCCTCGATAAAACAGGCATCTGCAATTCTGACCGTCCTCCATAACTGTATCTTTATTAATAAATTAAACACATTAAACACAATAACTAGAATGAGTGAATCTGCTTCTTGTTTTGCTCTCTTCTGCAGCACTGCATGTCTTGATTTTTGGGAGGTGGTTCTGCTAAAGGGCTCCAGATTTTCATGTTATATTTTAAGAATTTGATTTTTGCAGTCTCCTCCAAATGTTTGGCTGTAACGACAGCGGGATCATTTGGTTTGTAAGCGTGTGCTGTCCAGATCGTCCTCATTTCCATCTGTCCACATGAACTCGCCTGATGTCCAGAAGACTGTATCCCTGCTCACGTCACTCTGCGCTCCTATTTCAAGGTCTTTGTAGGTGTGTGGGGGGAGGGTTGGGGGGAGTGAATGTAATTTAGAATTCAATAACCCATCATCCGGACCGTTCAGAAAGGCTTTTCCACCTTTGAAGTGATAACAGGACAAGTGTATCCTGTCCTGTACTGTGCTACGTGGCAGCAGGTGGCTTTCTGGTTAGAACCTTACCTTGCAGCTGAAGGGCTCGGGTTTGGGTTTATGATCATGCTGTAGTAGTCTTGATCACGATACTTACTCTGAGTTGGTACAATAAAAACTGTCCTGCTGTAGGAGAAAATTATTGTAAGTAGTTTAGTGTCCAAACCTAACACTGTACATCAACATGGAGAAAATGTCAAATAAAAAATAATAATCACACTAATTCAGGGCTGTGGAGCTTGTGTAACAGCTCCAGCTTCCGCTGGATATGATTCTGAACTCACTCTTGTGCTCCTCATACACACACACATGCGCCGCTATTATTCCACATAGAAAAGAAGCTGAAAAAATGCAAAATGACAGGAACCCAGTTTAATTAATTTTCTTTATCTCGGGAGCTGAGAGATGGTCATGGAGACTCGGCAGCGCATTTATGGGCTACCCGGAAATTCAAAATGGGTCTTTCGTTCCTCGTCTTCAGCCACATGCTGGAGATGGTAAAAGCAACACGCTGGAGCAGGCAGCGAAGATGGGCACTGAAAAAGAATGGTCAAATCACAGGTGGGTGCGAGAGGCTTGGGATGAGTTTCCTTTGTTTGCGTGCAAGTGTGTGTGTGTGTGTGTGTGTGTGTGTGAGTGTGCATGCACGCTCCTGTTTTTTGTTCTTTCACTTCCAACTTTAGTGGTACCCCTTTTTCCAGCAACCACTATAAACACTATGATTATTCTCACCTCCTCTGCTGATGACTCGCTGATCTTGGACCCCTGCTGCTCCTAATTGGCCTGAAAGCCAAACAAACAACGCCCCATGTCGCCCCTCCCACCCCCCCCCCCCTTCCCTTCGCCTGTCCTGTCTGTCGCCGACAAGTTGGTCGGCATCACGCAGAGCCTGCGAAGCTAATACTGTTAGCAGTGCAGCTATTATGCAAATATTCCTTAATTATGGATAAAACGAATCCAAAAGAGCTGTAATATATTGAGAGTGTGGTTGAATTCTAGCACTTCTTTTGGAGCCTCTCTGTTTGCACCTGTTTTTACCCCCCTGGGCCTGATGAGGACACTCAGCTCGTCGGAGGCCCGTACGTTATTTTATAGAAGTATCAGGGTGGCGCTGGTGTAAAAGTACAATGCGGTGCAACTGCGAGCACACACTTAGCAAGTGTTGTGAAACAGCACACACTCACGAAGACTGGTGCGCGAGGACAGAGATGCAAAGCTGCACGAACACAGAGTCTCTGCGGACACATACGCGCACGCCCATGTATACGTTACCGTCGTATGGTCGTGTTAGCGATCCTCTTGCTCCTCTGTACCCTCTTCCCGGAGCTCCTGGTGAGATCGCGCCGGCAAGTGTAGCGTGCCACGTAGCGGCTAATTTACCGTTTGATTGATGGTTTAATATTGCTGACTGCGACCCCGCTGCCCCCCGCCTACCCAATGAAGCTGCAGGCATGGAAGATACTCAGTTTCTGTCTGTGTGGGTGGGAGGGGTGGGGGGTATTACAGAGTGTCACGATAGTTTCTGAGTGTATCGCTTGGTGTTTATGCATTAGAATGTGTGTGTGTGTGTGTGTGAGTGTGTGTGTGTGTGTGGGGAGGGTTGCGCGTTCTGCTGTGTGTCTGTAGTTTTACCTGTGTGTCGGAATGGTAGTTTAATCCAGCACTTAACAAGGAGGCCCACGGTGTTTCTCCGCTGCGGCCCTGAACAAACTCTAAGGAGTGAATCTAGATGGAAACATGAATGATGATTATATAATAACTATTATTATTATGTGTTAATTATTACCAAATACTTGTCCAGCACATGGTTGTAGTAACCCTGAGGGTATCTTGCACAGGCCCTGCCATGCTACTCATTATTATTTTCTTTAATGCTGCTGTTCTGAACGAATTTATTTTACACTTGAACACCGTCTGTTGCGATAGCGTTGCATAAAGTACTTTGCTTGAAAGAATAACTGCAAAGGTTTTCCTGAGATCTGAACCAACAACCTATAGGATGCTGGCTGGTGTCCTTGGCCACTCTGCATCCTGCCCAAGACACTTTTGATGTGGTGAGGCTGCGGGATGGAGGCATGTGTGTTGTATTCGACAGACATATTTTAGTCACTAATATGTTCAGTGCCACTTGGTGTGTCCAAAGGCAGGTCTGGTGGTGCGTCACCGTGGGCGAAGCCTGTTCGATTTAGGTGGGGGTGTCGGGTTTTTCAGCCTGCAGGGACAATTGTCCATCTGTGCCGAATTCGTGGCAGTTGTGTCCGTAGCGGCAGCTCTCATTGTGCAAAGAGAGGGGACTAACAAGGCTCTCTGCAGCAGGGAGGCTCTGGTGCTTCAGTAAACCTGAGAAACAGGCCTAGTACATGCAAACGTTAAGTGACCATATACACTCTCACAGACATCCTTACACACATTCCTACTTGTGTTAAAATACTGAATGCAGATGTACAATTGAATACATACTCACTCCCATTAAGGTATAAAAACCCTGTCAGACTTTTCCTACTGCCATTAAAACTCCAACAATCTAATGACTGACACTGAACACATAAACTCCCACACACACAGACATACACACACGTGTGTGGACACGGAGACACTCAGATTAACAAATGGCACCCTTATACAGTCTCTCTTCACTGTCACCGATCCCTCTTTCTCTCGCTCACACACACACACACACACACACACACACACTTGCAGTTCTGCGGTCGAAGCCTCATGCACACGCTCTGAGTCGCTCAGTCACCGCTGTAATGCCTTTTTAATGTGCTGTGTAAGGAGAGGTGCCGAGCGGCGGTTGGCGCGCTGTGTGCTTCGTGGGGAGCGGGAGGAGGCCACTGTAAGAATAGCATCGCTCATTAACTCTCATTAACCGCTGCTTTGGCTCATTTGTGTCTCTGAGCCTGAGTCCTCAGTCCGTCCAGATTACAGCTTACTTTTGCTTAAAAATAAAAAAATATATAAATAACGTTGTCTTTGTTAAGATTGATGAGGGGAGGGGGGAGCACCTCCTCTTTTTTCCCCTGGAATTCACTTTTTTGGCAGTTTCTTTTCTGCAGGTTGCCAGAATCGCATCGCCATTAATGTCACCGTTGCATTGCTGAGCCAGTGCTACGTCTTAACTGACTGGCAAACTCGGACATTTTTTGTTTTGCTAGATGAATAGAAGAAGATTCTTCCCAGAAGCTAAGACTGAGTTCCCTATCCAAGAGTACAGTGAAAACAGTCAGATGTGGAACCTACAGTCTACTGGTGACAAAGCTCAGCTTCGTACCTCGTATAACTGCTAGAGCGTGACCCACTAAAGCTCACAAGCAAACCACGAGTGCTGTTTCACCTTTATATGTGTGTTTCTGAGTCCCCATCTCCCATCTTTGTTTAGTACCTTTGCTTAGCAGGCCGCGAGTCACTAATCTGGGCTGGTCCTGCAAGGCCAATAGATTCCCCTTCCGCGCCTCAGCTAGTTCCTCGCTCAATAGTTTCAAACTCAAAGCTATAGATCCAACTTGTCATTAATGGCGCATTTTCTATTCCGAAGGGTGAGACCCAACTGGAAATGGATGCCAGTAATATCAGCCTCCCCTTGTACTGCTGCGTACTTCCTTTTTGGGGGTGGGGTGATCGGGGGAGGTTTTCGCCAAGGATCATTCTGGCAGGTTTGAGTGTGTTTCTGTGTGTGTGACTGAAAAAGCAAAGGGTCAGCGCTGTATGCTTGAGTCAAAAGAGGTGGGTGCAGTTGTGTGATGTTTCTTTCCAGTTAGAGACATTTCTATTTGTATATATAAATATATATATAGAGCGAGTGAGGCGGATATGAAGGCGCCTTTGTGCCTGGCAATGAATTGGCTCCATTAATGACGCAGCAGGACCTTTGTGGTCAATGAGGCCTGAGTGTTCCCACTCTCGGCTGGTGTCGTTCCCTGTCATTTCTCCCTGTTCCACCGTATCGATCCTGTTGGCTGCCTTGAGTCACCCCACTGCCCCCTTCTCCATCGTATGTTTGGCCTGGTTCGGCCTGGCTTGGCCCCATCCTCACTTGGCCTCCTCCCCTTGCTGCTGTAATGTTTTTATAACGTGTTGAAGAAGTGGAATCACTGCTGCGCGGTTCACCTTCGCAACTGGAGCGTAAGCAGCCAAGTCTGGCAATAGAGATTGAGGCTGGAGTTTGGTGTTCTGCTTGTGGACCCCTGGTTTTAATGGCGTGAACAAAGTCGTCAATAATGGACGGTCACCTTGCCTTGTGTTTTAGCCGTAAATCATGAAAAGCAATGGGGTCTCGTCCAACACACAACAGCCACCATCACAGCAAGGAAAGCAAAAGGACAATGGGGATTTCACAGCTGAACCCAGAACCTAGAATCTCTGCATATGGGCAGCGAGGGGTTAACAGAGTCGGGGTCATTTATTAGGGGCCATTTGCCGATGCAGAAGAGGAGACAGGGGTGGTGGAAGACGCAAGGAGACAGAAGGTTGAGCGAGGAAAAGAGAGAGAGTGAGATGATCTGGGCACTAATCACAGCGATGTCATTTACAGATGAGTAACATCTGAATAAAGTGTGGTGTGGTCCAGAGGGAGCCACACACACGCACACTCTCTCTCTCTGTATGTGTGTGTGTGTGTGTGTGTGTGTGTGTGTGTGTGTGTGTGTGTGTGTGTGTGTGTGTATGTTTGGACTGGCACATACGTCAGCTTTTTGTCTGACATCCCTCTATGACTTGCAAAGTAAACAGCCCCAGGGTGAGCACCCACGAATTGCATGTGTGCAGGTAATCTTACAGGTACAAGTGACTGCAGCAAAACTAATTACATGGCCTGTAACTGGAAGTTTGCTGGTTCAAGCCCGAGGAAGGCCTGCTGGTGGAGGGCAGACATATATGTCGGGCCTCTGAGCCTCTTCTACTTGATACAGAAGAATCCCTTTTCCTGGAACCTAAACAAGGCCCTCACCTCTTCCAAAGAGTTGCCTGTAGGCCTTGTCCTTGTCAGTTTAAACTGCTTCGTTGAGTCACAAGTGATTATGGGTATTGCTATATCCTGCTTTGAGGAAAGTGTCTGCTAAATGAGTAAATGAAAACCTATAGCCTGACATACCAGCTAAGCTGCTATTGTATGTTCAACCAAAGTTGTGCCATGTTGTGCCATGTTGTCCCAAGTCTCTGCTGTGTGCCACATTTAGCTGCTAAGCTAACTTCTATGTGCAGTTCCACTCCAGGCTGACCCTTGGAGAGGTGGACACTCAGGAGATCCTCCCCACCTCCCTTCTACCATTTCACTCCCACATTCTTTGCCCAACTCCTAGTCCCTATCCCTACGGGCGCACCCCCACCACCTGCTCGCACCCATGCCATCCATCACCTCCTTTGCATCCGGGCTTCTCTCTGCCTGGGTTTCCGAGCCAAAGCCTTATTTATGTACCTTACAGTAATTGGATTTGGATGGACCTGGACGTTATTGTCTACTGCGATGCCTCTGATGGATTTAATAGATTTCAGATTTCCTTCTCGGCCGTATCGGATTAGCGGTGAATGGCGGCGGGAAAGGCGCAGAGGGAGACAATAGATTTGCTGGCGCGCGTCCTGGCCGAGAGGAGACAGTGGCCAGAGCGGACCAGTAATTAGCGGCGAGAAAAGGACAGAGAGGAATGTTTCAATTAAAATGCCCTGTGCCGAGCAAGAAGTGAAGCAAGTGCAAGAGGGAGAGCTGATAGATGCCGGGTGCTGGCTCCCAGCCCGCTGGTGGAGGGCAGACATGTGCGACCAAGGGGCCTGTGAGCACCTTCCACTTGACGCCGAGGGAGTCCTCTTCCTGGAACCCAGACATGGCCCACGCCTGTGAAGAACAGTCACCTGCCGGGCTTGTCCTTGTCAATTTTGCGGTGCTTCACCGAGCCCCAAGGGATCGTCAGGCCTCGGACCGAACACGAGCCCTGTTTCCATGGAGACTGGGATCTCCACACCTGCCCCTGCCGCCAGCTGTCACTGCAGAGCGAGGTCTAACACCAGCCACATGTGGCTTGACGCTGCCTGGATCCTCCCACATCAGCCCAGGGTTGCCTAGATGGGGCTGCGGTGACGCAGCTTGGTTTTTAGGTGAGCTCTTGGGGGGCCAAAGTAACATTATCTCAACTGGTATAGCATAGTACCTGGGGGTACCTGCTGGTATCACTGTCAACAGTGTGTGTGTTTGTTGCTTCGTTTGCATGTTGCCGTGCCTGTATCTGAGAGATTCTACCCTCAGTGTGGTGTGGGGGGCGGAAGTCAGATTTCCAAAACAGGTCCAGCCTGACACTGTGGCAGCAGTAAGTTTGACTCACTCTCAACAAAGAAGTTACAGTTGTGCCATTTAACCTCCCCCTTCTGGCCCGTCCGGCTGTATGGGCCTGTTGGGGGGCTCTACCGTGTACTTCAATAAAAAGATTATTAATCAGCACGAGGGATAGAGAAACACAGGCCAGAATGAAAGATGGAGGGAATAATTAAACATAAAAACAGAAATGGGCTAAGTCAACAAAAACCTCATTTTCCCCTCATCCATTATTCACAACCCCACTGGAACTCATGCCACCCTGCCTCACATCTCTCCTTTTTCCCCCAGCCCTTGTTTCACTTTGCTCCACCGTTCTCACCCACTTCCTGACCCCCTCTGCCATTCAGTCTCATGCTGCCTTTGCCAGCACCTTCTGTGTGGAGGTGCACTTCTGTGTGTCTCCCCCTAGTGGCGAAATCTGCAAAGGGCAGACCCATGCGCTTCTGTTGGTCTTTAAATCTAACTGCACAATCTCACCACGGTTTCGATCATATATAGACGTTCTGTCATTCGAGGGAGGTTCCTCTGTAGCACTGAAGCAAAGAAAATCTAAATGGAACAAATGTAGGATGGAACTTCTTGGTTGGAGGTTTGAACTCAGGTTGGAATTTAGTTCGTGTGTGTGTATGAGATTGTCTGTACTCTTCAAAATGTACACTGCCACACACCCTGCACTTCCAGGACTGACTCTGGACAACAGTGACCTTGCTTTTCTTTTAAGCTGTTTTTAATAATGAATGAATTAATGAATAAAATCAAAATAAAAACCTGGGGAATTTTAATGGGGAATAAATGTGTGTGGTCAACTGTGTCAGGATATGTGTGCCAGCAGGGGTTTTGGAAACACTGGCATTGCAGTCCAGCTTCTCTTATGCCCCTCCTGGGTGTCACTTGTAGGAGTGGACAATCTCACCTCCTACAGATGACTTGTTCTGTTTGTGTGCGTATGTGTTTTTGCTTTAACATGTTTGCCTCATAGGTAAAAGCATATCAGATAATGAGAGCTTTTATTCTTTTTGCTGTGGGGCGACGGGTTGTTTGGAGATGCAGCATTTTGTTTCTTTGCGTGAGAAGTCAGTTTGATCAATGTCTGCAGCAGCTCTAGTTTCCTGGAGGGAAATACATTTGTGTGTGTGTGTGTGTGTGTGTGTGTGTGTGTGTGTGTGTGTGTTTTATATGTGTGTCTTTGTGCATATTCCCTTTGATTTATGTATTTTTGATTACATGTGCCTCTCATCCATGTGTGCTTGTGTGTATGCCTGAGTGTGTGCATGTATTTGTGTGTACGCATGTGTGTTTGTGCATGTGTGGTGACACGCTCTTAGAGCACTGTACACCACAGTGTCTGGAAAGCACACCTTTTGTGTGCCTGTGCTCGGCTAACAAACGTGGGCTGCCAAATGCTCTCAAGATGGACGTTTCATTTCTGACAGCACCAGCTCGGTATAATTCGTGGCAGAACGGAGCAGAACGGCTTTTAAAAGAGCAATAAATCGGATTAAAACCCCTGCCCCCCCCGCTCCCCCATTGATGTCGGCACAAGGGTGCTGGGGGCAGCTCAGATAAACACTAAAAGCCTGTTTCATTACTCGAGGAACTCACGCACACCAGTAGATCATTCTGGTCCTTTCAGATTGTAGAGGATCAGGAAGCAAAATCGTGTGTGTGTGTGTGTGGGGGGGGGGGGGGGGGGACCCAAAANATTGCCGTAAGAAGCGCGGGGGTGGGGGGGGGGGGGGGGGGGGGGGGGGGGGGGGGGGGGGGGGGGGGGGGGGGACTCGCAAAAGTGAGGAGGACAGAACACAGTGATGCGAGATAAGAAGAGAGTAAACACAGGTAGCTGAAAGGCGACTTCACAAACCAGAGGATGATGAGATCTTAGTGGCTGATGTGGCGATGTAGGAGATGACTGTGTGTGTGTGTGTGTGTGTGTGTGTGTGGGATGGTCTGTCGCAGCATGATTCCCCTATTTGTCCCTTCACCTCTTAGCAGGATCTTGGCCAAGCTACCCTCCATTTATCCAGCCCAGTGAGGGGCAGGCGATGATCCGCCAGGCCACCACAGCCTCGGCTCCCCCGTTCACTCGGCTTGGGAGGCATAATTGGTTGGAAAGCGCCTGCCAACAGGCCCACCCCCACGATGCCACCCCCCATGTTCACTGGCCTCCCTGCCATCCCCCCATGAATCTCCGGCGAGATGATTCACAGGTGCGTCCGCGTCATTGTCTTCGGCGTAGTCATTGTCCTCATGGCTGTCATTGTCAGAGCAGAGCTGTAGGGCCGCAGCCCACATACTTGTCATTCCGAGGGTCTGCTAATGTGTGTGTGTGAGTGTGTGTGTGTTTGTGTGTGATATGCTCGAAACGCACACAGAGTCTCACACACATTGTCGCAGACTGCTGACCTTTTCCTATGTCTGAGCAGACAGTCTTGAGCCCATGGGGGCCATGGTCCCCACGATCGATGAGGCTTCTTGTTCAATACCACAGCCACGTCTCAACCCCCAGGAGGCACGTTTAAGGCCTGACCCACACCCCCAACACACCACCTTCCATCTGCCTCTCCTTTCACCTCAGCTCTATATTTAAAAGAAAACATTAAATAGAAATCAACAAGCGATATTTTCATAGGAATGTGTGTGTGTGTGTGTGTGTGTGTGTGTGTGTGTGTGTGTGTTATTGCTGTTCAGAGTGTGGTTTTCAGGCACATGGCACAGGAGAAGAGTATCAGACAAGGGTTCAGAGTGGGCTTTGATGACCTTCAGTTGGATGGCTAGGAAATCTTGGTTTTGTTTAATTCAGCATTTAAGAATGGTCTCCAAACACATCCGTTTTGGGTCTAACTTGTGCTACATTATCTGTCAAAGTCACCTTTGTGTTCCCTGTCAATTCGATTATTGGACAAACTTCCACAGCCACATGTCTGCACCTGTTTCTCTTCATGCGTGGGTAAAACACACTTCTGCTTCCTCTGAGTGGTACATCACCTTGGACTAAAGTGTCCGCCTAACCCAAAGGTCACTGATGTCCTACCACGTGGCGATCATGTAGTTCTTGTTTGGACGCAGTGATTCGCCAGCTGACCTTTTGTTTGTTCTTCCAAGGCTCACATGCATGTTTATATTTACACTCACTCACTTACTCACTTGATGTCCTTAACCGCTTGTCTAAATCAGGATCTCGGGGTTCTGGAGCCCATTCTGGAAGCACAGACTCAGCCTTAGAGGGGACTTGGTGTCTGTGAAATCAGTGTTACTCTGTGACCAGTTCAGCTTGTCCTTCAGTGAGGTTCCCAGCTTTCTGTATTTGTTTGGAGAAATTTGCCACAAACAGGTACCGTAGTGTGGGAGAAGGCAGATCTCCGTCTTAATCTCCTGTCTCCTACTGACACAAAGTGAGTGTTGTTTTCCCAAGACCGTGAATCTTCCTACCTTATCTTCTCCTGAACGCTGGGGTTGTGCTGCTGGTCGGCACTCGTTTCCGTGCTGCGTCGTGATGTGAGAGGACACCTTGCTTTGTGCCTCCGCTCAAGCACATGCATCGCTCCAAGGCTCATTTGCAGTCTCAGCCCGGTGTTCCTGTGTGTTATGGGTTAGAAGCAGTAACGGGTAAGTCAGTGTCTCCACCAGCTGACTAAGGAGACTTGTTTCCGTGCTGCTGCAGCTCCTGGGATTTCTCTGCCTTGAAACGTATTTGTGTCTCCAGTACTTTCCGACGTGCTTTATGCCAGAAGGAATGAAATTCTGGATGTACGTGGAATGTTAACATTCATTTTTGGGATATTTACCATGAGGGAACGGTGCTGTTATTCTGCATCATGTGTAGTAATATTGTTTTCCATCGTGCCTCTAATGGAATTATGCAAGCAAAGCGTCTGGTGGATGCCGGTGCCACAGTTCAACCGGCTCTCTGGTCTTCATGCCTAAATTTAATATATGAAATGGAGGATGCTGTCAATGCTTTGGACAAGATTGTAATTGGCATAGTTAGGTTTAAACAATATCTTTTTATAACCTGGAGCACCCTGCAGGCTTTTTAATGCACTCAGTGCCACATTAGAGCCCCTGGATGCCCAGGCTGTCAGGACAGGGTTGAGTGTAATTCATGCCCTGTGTCCTATGGCAGTGCTCTGTAGAAAGAATGGTTTTTGCTTTTCTGACATTTGGCCTTTTTTAGAAGACCATTATTCTTGTCTGTACACCACCCGGTGTCAGGGCCCGGTCGTGACAGGAGCTGCTTCTATTGCCGGCCCTGTTTTTTCTGTCTGAGTGACACCACAGTCAGGTCATAAGTGATCAGCAGCTTCCCGACAAACGTATCACTTTTCAGTTTTGAACATGTGAACTAGCTGGATTTTTGCAAAATATTACTTTGTGTCTAGGTTTTCTACTTACAGGGTAGTCAGCAGCATACCGGTTAGGGATAACATCTCATAAAGATTTTCAGTTTGAATCCTGGTCCTGCTACTGCAGTCCTGCTTTTGAACAGTGCATTTTCATTGAGATATTCCTATATAAATCCTAATGTTCTCTTTTTCATCAACCACTTGACTTTTGTAGTACTGGTGCCTCGCTGTGCGTGCGCTGCGAGTTTAGACGTCGGCTCCTATCTGGTTCAGTTTGTGTGAATTTAACATGGGTTTTCCGGATCTCTGATTTCCTCCCACAGTCCAAAGACATGTGTCAGGTGAATAGGTTACCTTAATTTGCCTATATTGTGTGTGTATGTGAGGGAACGAGTGTGTGTAATTGTTCTGTGATTGACTAGGGTCCTGTCCCACGTGTAATCTGTCCCATGCCGTATATTTCTGGGGTTGACTGTGGACCATTACGACCCTGCATATTGCAAGTGGTTACTGACTGCACATAGATGGATCAAATAATTCAACTGAAAAATGCAGATTCCCCTCTTGTAATCATAAACACTGACAAACCGTTAACAGTTGAACATTTTATGTGCAGTGGCCCCTGCTAAACTCCGAAAATCAGTTGCTTTCACCACTTAGTCTTTGGATAATAATGTAATCTCTCCCTCTTATTTCTCTCAGTTCAGTTTAGTGTACTAACAGTGCAAATGATAAATAATGAGAGCAGCAGTACTTCGCAGAGCCGATTAGTCAGAGGCAGGTATTTGTCGACAGCACAGCGGTGGAGGCCGATGCTGTCAAGAGGGGCGCTTGTTTACCTGAGGGCTGGCTTATGCTGGAACTGTGGAACTCAGGCCTGGCAGTGCCCGCATCTGACGGCAGTGCCTTGGCGGTGACAGGATCTACCGCTCGGTGGGAGACAGCAGGGCCAGGTCATCTGCTCAGGGCGGTAATTTAATTTCTCCGTCACGCAGAGCGGGTTGCGAGCCGACGAGGGGCCCCCGCTGAGGCCGGCGCGTTGACGTCGGTGCCGAAAAACACCAGATTTTGGACCGCGCCCCTGTCTCGCTCTGTGCCCTTGAATGTGGGATTCCTGTTCTCTGCATTCAGTTTTTAATGGTACTCAGATCCACAGCAGTGGCTTAAAACCCCCTCATGTTTGAGTACATAAATTTTATAATGGTGTATACTTTACCCTTTATGGCACTATGAAAATATGGCTCTGTGCAGCACATCACATTAAAAAAACCCTTTCAAAGTCTGTAAATCAGGCAAATATTTTCCTTCATCAGTTATTAGTTTGGACATGTTTTACGAGGGTGTAAGTGGTGTGTGTGCGCGGTCAGGTGGCTGCGATCATTTGGGTGCGAGACAAACTGGCGCTTAGTCAAAGCGCCACTTGATGTGTTGGCCTCCTTGCTTGTGTTCCTCATCCCTCCCAGCTCTAGGAGCCCATTCCTCACTTTACAGCTCTCTCTTGTTCCAAGGTGCCACCTCCTCAGGACCTGTCCTGTTCTGCAGTGTTCACTGGCTAGCACCCTGGGGGTTGGGTTTAAAACCTGGTGAACTGTGATTTCTTCCTCCTGTTCAAAGCACCTCGGCAGCTGTGGATGAGCTCTCCACCCACCATGGGCTGCCTTCCTGGCCCTAACTCATGACAGCTTCCTTGATCTCGAATTTTTCCCTGTCAGAATCAATCGCGGTGCTGACGTGCTGTGGGAATGCCTTGCGCCTCAGACCTCGCAGCATGGGGGGAGGCCGAGAGGCACGGTTCTCTGCTTTCACAGCGTGTCGGATGGTCTCGCCTGTTCGCCTCCTCTACCGCCATGGCGCAGTTGGGGCCTGGCTCATCCCACAGGATGCCAACGTGCTATTTCTCCCCTGCAGTCACACGCGTGACACCAGCAGGGTGTTGGATTACCCTCCAGTTTGAAATTTGTCTGCCAGTTATGGGTGTTATGATAGAATTCTGTGGGCTCTTATTCTGCCAAATGGAACTTTTTCCTCTCCATTGCCAACAGTTTCATTGTTTCCATGCTTTCCTTTCCATGCCCTGTTGTTTCTTCCCATGTCATTTCCCGGCCTCCTCCCGGGGCCACCGTCCCTGCAGCTTTCTCTTGTTTGTTTTTAATTTTTGAGAGTTCTCGTGTCCGTGTCCACAGCTCTGCCAGTTTGCTCTGTTCCTGCCTGGCGATTCATCCCACACCATCGCTCATCTTTGTCCTCCCGCCTGTTACCTGTTCGGCAACAATGTCTTATTTTACCGACTCATTTTACATGTGACTCTCACGTCTGCTGCCTCCTTCCTCGCTATCCTGTTTCGCTCTGTGCCGCTTTCTGTTTGAGGACAGCGAAGGAGTAATGATATTAAGTCGGGGACAGATCTGATACGCGTCTGCCAGGCTGCCAGGCTGCCCGTGCTCCGCGCGCCGCCTAATCGCATCACCCGGCCCCTCTCCCCCGCTTCTTCAATAAGGAAGACAGGAAGAGACAGAGAGGAGGAGGAGGAGCTGCAGGAGGGAGAGAAAAATCCAATAAATAAATGAAAAGATGGAGGGGAGGAGGATGGTGGTGGCGCTGGGGGGGTTGGAAATAAATAAATAAAGCTCACGCTTCTCGTAAATCATGTTGCGAACTTCCAGTTAGACAGGAGGGGGCGGAGCCTCAGCACGGGCCGGACGAGAGGTGCTGCCTTGATGTGCTCCCTGAGAGCCGAGATTGTTTCGGCCTGATGGGCTCTTTAGCGTCTGTTATCAAATTCAGAACAATTACTGACCCGCAATGAAAAAAAATTTAAAAATAAACAAACAACAGGGACTGCTAGAAGTGCCTGCGGCCTGATGGGGATCTACATCTCGGCCTAAATGGCTCACACTGCACACCAGCACGGGGCAGGGGAATCCAGGTCTGGTCTAAGGGACGGGTTATGGGGTGGATCCTCACTCCTGTGTGCTATCACTATTCTTGTTGTTACTACTGCGTATTAATTTGATTGTTTTTTTCACTTTGCTGTTGTGATTTTTTATTTGGTGTGGTAACACACGACTTGCCTCATGTCGGACTGGCAGTTGAGTTCAACAAACCTGAGGAAGAGGACAAAAGGGACGGGAATGTGTGGTACTTGGGAAGTACAGCCTGTCGTCTTGCCTGGAGAGGTCCTGTGGAAGTGGGGGTTGGGTTGGTCCTGGCAGTGAGGTGTTCTCAATTGATTTAAGATTGGGGGGGATCCATTAGTGGCTCAGTTGGGGGCCAGGGGAGCTAGGAGTCGGGGAGTGGAACTGAGTGAGGGAGAAATGGAGTGGGACAGAGGGAAAGGAGAGCAATGCTGGTACACAGGTACAGGGGCTCTGCTGAGGAAGTCAGAAGATAGGAGCAGAGAGCAGAAATGCAGGGAGAAACCAGTAATGTCTCTGCATCAATGTTATTCTTACTGCTATTATTATTATTAGTCTTACATCACTGACATGAGATACGATAGAAGTTTATTATTCCCTCCAGAGAAATTTTCCCATACAGCAGCTGGACACAGTGGACATGTAACTTAAGACACCCATCAGACACATAAAAATAAATATCCAGTAAATAGCAGTAATAAATAACAGAAGACAGGACTTTGTGTGTCATTATAGAGGTAAGTGTCTGTTGGTAAGAAAGACCCCCAGAAGCACTTCTTAGTGCACTAAGTTGAATAATCTGGTGATTAAAAGAGCTCATGGTGATCACTTCATTCAGGGAATGTGAGCTAATGTCCATAATGAACTTCAACTCCTCCTTATCCTGGCCTCTGCCACAGCCTCCACCGTATCAGGGCTCTGAACCCACTTTCCTTACCAGGTTATTGAGTCTGAACCTCTCAGCAGAACTGATATTTCACTCCATCACAACACAGTATAAAAGTTCACACTGGGAGCTACAGTCTACTAGAACATGGTGGATGTTGCTACTCATGTTAAAGGACCTCAGCCTTCTGAGAAACTACAGTTGCTCTATCCATTGTAATACAGCTCATGCTGTTTGTTGTTGATGTGGAGCCGCAAGTACTTGTAGAATTGGACCACCTCCACATCTGCACCCTCAAGAGTAACCTGTCAAAGGGCTCCTTAACACAGCAAAGATCCACCAGCAGCTCCTTTGTTTTGTTTACACTGAACTGGAGGTGGATTAACTAACACCATGAAACAAATTCTTCAGTTAGACGCCTGAAGTTCACCTCAACCTGACACCAGGACAGAGTCAAAGCCTGTTTTCTCTGAATCATTTCAAAATATTGCCCTAATTTAACACATAGAGTCACAGGTGTAGGTTATAGACGTAATTATGGCCTTAACCATTCTCTTTGAAAGTGACCCCATGACAGACGGTCACAGATGGTTTCAGCTGAGCCCATATAGTACCTGTGTAAAGTATTTACCTCTCTCCACCCCTTGGACTTTATTTTGATTTATTGTTTTACAACATTTAACCACAATGGATTTAATGAGGCATTTTTTACAATGATCAACAGAAAATCTCAATGTCAAAGAGAAAGCGCTTCCACAAATCATTTTGGCAAGAGTGTCAAAAAAGAATTCTTGGTGAAAAATCCAAAGGGGAGGTGCATGAATACTTTTTGCAGGTAGTGTACAGGTATTGCTCTGGTGGGCTCACACTGCTGACTGGTACTGTAACTGTAGATCCCTGATGCTTTGCCATGGTCTGATGCTGCAGCGCCGCAGACGAAGATTGGGGAGAGATCCCACGCCGGTGGCTCAGGGCCAGGGGGACCCCAGCGCTGATACACTAATTATAACTAACGACTAATTGGTGGATTTGCGAAAATGCATTTACAGCTGCTCACGAAAGCTTAGGGAGAACCGAACTGCACTTAAAGCGCATTTCGCCCAAATGTCCTGGGCCACAGAGGTCATTAGGAAAAAAATGAGAAGGGAGATTGGCCAGATGAGGAGTGTAATTAAAAAAATCATTCATGGAAACTTTAGCAAATTCAGCTGTATGCAAAAAAAACTTTATTTATCTGCTTGTCTTATCAGTGTCTACATGTTTGGTTGTACATTTGTGTGCGTGTGTGTGCGTCCTTGTGAATAATTTAGAGTCCATCTCCCCATGCTGTCGTTTATTTTTTTTTGCATACCACTGCGTTCAGCCACTGAGCCAAGTTCCTCCATCCAGCTGCTCATTGACCTCATTACTCTCCGGTACCACTGATAACTTTGCGTGTTGCTGTATTACATAACGCCCACCGGTTCATCTGGAAGACTGTCCACAAGTTCAGCCAGAGGTCTTGGCTGCTGTCTCCGCAGAGTAAAATCTACTCCATGGTCCCTGTGCAGGAGGCAGGATGCCTGTGGTAGAACTGGTCTCACACCAGTTATGAAATTTGACCTATGGTTAGGATGGTTACAGCCTGGAGAAACACTCCTGGGTGGTGTCAGTGATGTAAGACTAGGTGGGGGTGTGTGTCATCCTCTGTTGCCATGGATTCTGTACTATTTCTGATTGGCTCTTCGCTTCAACAAAGAGACTGGTTTCAGAGGAAGCTGCTGATGGGAGCTGCAGGGGGTGGGGGGGGGTTGTGATTTTGTGATGAACGAAAAGGGTCAGGTAGTGTAGCGATTTGACGTGCCACCTTTGACACCCAGGTTTGTATCCCACCTACTGCTGTAGATCAAGCTACTAACCCTGAATTGACCCAGCAAAAATTACCAGATGTATAAGTGGGTAAAAAATTGTATGTAACAATATACAATAGAATAAGTTCCTTTTGTGAAAACCCATCACCTAGTCGAATAAATGTAAATGGCGACATTCCTCATCCTTTTCTTGGAGGTTCCGAAATGTGAACCCTGAACTGACAGGAGAGCAAGACCCAAAAATCGGAACAGGAATCATGAATGGTGGTCCATGAGCTTGCGGCATGCTGGGAGTCGATGCTCTCCACTTGCCCCCTTTCCCAGTCACTGGTTCCCCGGCAGTCACACAGCTAACGGTTGTAATCAGAAATAATTAGGTGCTGAGTGTCAAGATCTCATCCCAATTACAACTCATTAGGCCTTTACAGCAATGTCAGGGAGTCTGCCGGTGGCTGTGGCTGACGTGGGAGCCTGAGGCGAGGGCCTGTGGCCGGTCACCGTTGGCGCCGACCTCTCGCGACCCACCAGTCGACGCATGTGGCTCTGCGGGCTGACAGCCAGAATACGGGCTCAACAGGTACCCGTTCAGGCCTCATTATAGTGGCCTGCAGCTTCTGCTGTCCTCTCCGCGTCACACCCAATCCGCCAATTTTACATCCACTGTCCCTCGTCTGTCCTCACGGGCACCTGCTGCCTTTCCACCACATACACACATGCTGCACAGCACCGGACATCATGGGCCCGTCACATGTGGACACCTGTTTTCAGATACACTGAAATGACAGTGCAGTTTGAATATGGTCATTTGTGGAAGTTAGTGCTCACGATGCTTTAACCCCTCACTTTTGACCCCTAATATCGCCAGGATTTTGGCTGCTACAGTTTAGGCTCTGTGAAATGCATCTTTTTGATTCTTGAGGTATTAAAGAGGAAAACACACACACATGCACACTGAACAATACTGTGTAAATGTAGAGCTTGACAGCAGCTGGTTATTGTCATAAACAAATCAGTGTTAGACTCACATCATAATTATAAATCAAATCTTTGTGCAAAAAAAAAATGTAGCAGAAAAAAATTTAGGCGCTCAGTCACTTTCAAAAGTTCCGACATACAGCGTGTTAAACGTCAGCCGTGTGACAGCCTGAAAATAAACTTGGAAGTGGAGTAAAAAATACAAATCTTGCAATGTATAATTACCATGACGGTATCGCCACTCACCTGTCACAGTGCAAAGGTGTCACACGCTGCCGATCACGCCACACAGCAGGCAACTGTTTCCTGTCATGGAAGGAGGGCGTCGCTGTTGCGGTGTCAGAATGTCACCGGGTGCTCATCATGGTACCGAGTTGCCTGCTGGTTACCTGTAACGTGGTAACAGCCTCGTTTGTTCACCTTCGGCCTCTACCACTTACCTGTCACAGGTACAGGTGTCTTAACGGTACACAGGTACACTATTTTTGTGTGCAGAGAGAGTCAGCCAGACAGCGGGAACATATGTTTACTGAAACATTCCTGTCTTTCGTCACTCGTCAGTCCTCTCCCCCCTTCACTCCCCCCCTATCCTCGTCCCAGCTCCAGTTCTTGAGTGCTACTTACCTTCCGCCACCACTAAGAGAAAGAAAACATTTCTGGGCTTGATCTGCAGTTCCGTATGCTGTCGGTGGCATGGGGTAGAGCAGGTAATTGGGCAGAATGTGAGTGGGGGGTGGGGGGGCATTCGAGAAGAGCAACAGAGAGCCATTTTTAAAGAGGCCAATTACTGACTTTTCCCCTCTCTTCATCACCACTTGTCTTTTTTTTTAAAGAATCGTGCCATCATGCTCATCCATTTGTGTGCCGTTTGTATGAAAGCTCACCTGTCCCCCCCATAGCAGTCCTCCTCATCTTCCCTTTGTCCCTCCATCTCTCTCCATCTCCCTCGCTCTCCTCTTCCTTCCCCTTTGTGCATGCGCTCATCCATATTCAGCTGCCGTCACTCTCGCTGTCTGTCTCTCTGTCACCCACGGTGTGGCGTTAATATGCCAATTAGCTGTGGGAGAGGATAATGGGCCGAGAGAGGAAGACGGCAAGAGAAGGGTGAGAAAACGAGGGAGCGAGCAAAGGTGGAGGGGACCGAAAGGAAAGAAGAGAGAAGCGGAAGTGAGTGAGAGAGAGAGAAGTAAAGAATTAGAAGGAGAGTGACTGAGCAGGAGCGAGTGAGAGGTGGATACAGAATCTCTTTTTGAATCTCGACTGTGCAATCCAAACACCTTCTTTTATCCTTTAGACGCAGCGAAGCGGGATCTGGCAGAAAATGATAAAGTTTGTGGTGAGTGTGACTGAACAAAGGACGCCTGCTTCGTGCGGTTAAGACGGGGCACTTGGGAGGTAAATGAATTCTGGGAAGGTGTGCTGCTACACACCACCGATAAAAATAGGCCACAGTGCCGAGATGTAAATATAGCGTAGAAATGAAACGATGGAACGGCCTTACGAAGCTGGCGGTTATGAATGGTGTTTTTAACCAAAGTAACAGTGAAAAATTCAAACCTAAAACACACACAATTATCGGATTATTTATGATCTATATTAAATTTTATATTATGGAGTCCCATCCTCAGCGTACTGTGTCAGATGGGTTCTAGACCACCATGATAGTGCACTGGACAAGTGGTTATGGAGTGAAAGGGCAGCAGGTAGCCACGTCATCTCAGCACCTTGGCTGAATCTGGTTCAGTCTATGAAGAATTTGCACTGTTTGTGTGTGTAAACTCAGTCTGCAGGGTTTTCTCCCACAGTGTAAAGACATGCGTTTCAGGTTTATTGCTTACTCTAAATTGACCATAGTGTGTCATTATGAGTGTGGCCACCCTGTGATGGGGTGGTGTTCCATCCAAGGTATAGTCTCCTAGCTTTACACCCAGTGACTCCAGAATAGGCTGTGGTCTACCATGACCCTGGAAGTGGATGGATGGATCGAATGGAATTGTATAGAAACTATTAATTCATATAAAAAATGTAGTTTAAAAATATAAAACTATGAGTGAAGACCATGTTTGGTAGCCAAGCAACAGCAGCATATAGCTTCCAATTGCTAAATTATATTTATATAACATATTATTTAAAGCAACAGAGTTAGTGAAGATATTGTGGAAATTTGAGGTACATACATATTACAATAACAGTGATTTCTGCTGTCTGTGTGTGTGTGTGTGTGTGTGTGTGTGCAGCCGCCAAGATACTTGACCATGATGTGGCACATGTTATTTACACACACTAAGTGATGTATGCTGGGAAAGCATGCTAGAGCTATGGGAATGATGCACGCGTGCAACTCCTTATTGACTCCTTGCGGATGGCAGAAGGTGCTGGCAGTTAACCCAACTGGTGTGATTTGACCTTGTTGCCGGCGACAGCGTCTGTCACACCCCAGGGCCGGCCGGCGGAGGAGGGGTGGAACTCGGCACAGAATCCACATACAGTAAACACTAGCCATGGCTTTCTGACACTCAGAGGAAGCCAGCAGAAAATTAAATTTTGAAAATTGTTTGTTGCGGTGCCCTTTGTGCCCCCCCATAGTGTAATGTCGAGAGGTTGTGTTATTAAAACACAACAAGTGGAGCGAATGAGCAGCCTTCACCCCCCTGTTACTCCTCTGGCCACCTGCTCGACCCCCCTCCAGCTCCATTCGCCTTCCCTGCTCCTCTCTTTCCGTCTCTTTGACTCTCAGCATGCCTCCCTTTGTTGTCCTCGTCTTTCTCATCTTTACTGGCCCTCGGACTGCATCTCATTCCAAAATGTGGGAGCAAAGGCTCATGGGAAGAACAGTGATGCAAACTGCTAGTGCAGACAGACAGTAGTTAAGCCTCCCCATCCCACTTTCCCACAATGCATTGAAACTGGTGAGCAATGTCTGTCACCGAGCAGTCTGGTACATTCTGGCCCCCCACCCCACACTGTTGCTGGCCACATGCATGTTTCCAATGTGTTTTAAGGTGTTAATTCACACTTCCTGCACCGTGGTTATGCAACACAGCCCCTGTGCCAGTATTGGCGTGAGCCCCTCGGCGGTCTCACAGGTGACTTTATTGAGGCCTGAGTGGATGAAGAGCCAGGGGGCTGAGGTGAAGTGATGGATGCTTAAGGTGTCTGGTATGGTGCCCCAGTTCATGATCCTGTCAGCTCTGGACCCCACTTTTGACAGGGTGACCTTTTAAAAAACCTTGGTTTTCTGTAATCCGCTCGCAAAAAAAGCTGTGCACCTGGGGGAGAGGTTTTCTGCGGTGGAAACATGATCTCCGGCAAGGTGAGAACACTGAGGGGAGCTCTTATCGTGTGGGACAAAGTGCTCGGCTTTGTCCCCAGAATGGGCTAGGCTGTGTCACCGATTCTGGGGAGCTGTCCAGAGGAAGCTGGCATGTGCTGGACAGCCCTTAGATTCGGGGATTTCGCAGCGGGGGTGCAGGGTGGTGGGCACTTTCCAGCCAATGTGATGTGAAGCGATAGAGGCAGATTAACCCCTCGAGGGCTGGGGGGTGGTTGGGTGGTCCAGCAGAAGGATGCTCGGTATTATTGTTTTTTAGTTATTTACTTATTCATTTAGCTGACAGTTTTTTTCCAAAGTGACTAACAATGTTAAGCTATTTACACTGATTTATACATCAGGGTAATTTTTACTTTATCAATTCAGAGTAAGTACCTTACTCAAGGGTACTACAGCAGGAGCAGAATTGAAACCCAGGCCGTTTGTTGCAATGCAACAGCTTTACCCACAATGCACCCTGCTTGCCCAGTTCACAGCATGTTCAGTTTGACCACAGTGAGTGGGAAGTGGGGTGGCAGAGGAGATGTTGCCACAGCGACTTGGCCAAGGTGTCACTTCCTGTCACCTTGATGTCACACCGCAGCAGGAACTCCGGGGGCAGGGAAAGGTGTGCTGGACACATCATCCCACTCCCAGTTTAATGCCACAATCGACCCAATGGTTGCAGAGAACGAGGAAGCCAGGCTGAGGACCACTCAGGACCAAGAGCCACACCCCCTCACCTTCCCTTCCCATCCTGCCCCATCCCGCCTGTCCTTCAGCACTATACCTCTCCTAACCTAAAGCTGATTAAAAATAGAGTATGGCCTCCAGGGCAGGATCCATCCAGCGAAGTGTGCGTCATGGGCACTGGAACCGTTTTTTGCTGGAAATTGTTTTATCAGCTCCCTCCCACTCTGCCTGCCGTCATCTGTATTCTCATCCATTTCCTTCCCCTCCGTCTGCCCTTGCAACCGACACACAGCCTCCCCTTCACGCTTAATCGCGGTGTGCCGGTACGGTGTGGTCCAGGCACCTCGATGTGTCTACGCTGCCCCCAAGCACCAGTTCTCTCAGTTCATCCTGTCAGTGAACCGGAGCTGAGATTTGCCCCATTATTATAGGGGACATTTACATCACTATCTGGACTTGCACCTTGGGATTATATGGACTCTCAACTGAAGGGGTCAGAGGTCACTCTCTGGACCCTGGTAATTCCAATATTATACCACATAATACCATACAGGGTGCTTGAGAGCAAGCCTCAGCGGTGATGAGCCTGCTCAACAGGAGTCGCATGGCAGCATATCTCCAAAATACGGCCGCTTATGATTATTTCTCTACATGTTCCAGTAGTTCATCTCTGTGGTAGAAGCAAATGATGAGTTGGGGGGAACTGACACATACACATACACACATACACATACACACATACACACACACACACACACACACACACACACACACACACACAGACCATTTCCATTCACTCATCATGGGTGAATGACCACCCCCCCCAACCAAAGAAAAACCTTATTTTACATTTCAGGTTTATGCAGACGTTTGGGGTGGTGAAATGAGGTAAACTGAGAAATGATCACTATGGTTTCATATGACCCACAGATGAGATATAGATCTTCCACTAACACACAGACACACAGACACACACACACACACACACACACACACACAGTGCCGTGTTGCAGAGTGCAGCAGATGAGAAGATGATGAGATAATCTGCAGGCGTGTGTCTCTGTAATTATTAAGGAAACGTCACGAGACCCGAGGTCTTCACGCTGCGGCTCTGGACGTCCGGTTGGCCTGCGTGGGACGGAGGGAGAAATCGCGGGGCGAGGCCCCGCCCACCGCGTGAAAGGTCCGCGCACCTCAGCGCAAGTCGGCGGCAATTTTCTCACGACCTGTCGAGGTCCGTCTGGCAGCATCCGGGGGATCGAGAGCCGGGGTCTTCCACGTTCCCCCACCGCGGAAGAGGAGGCTAATACTAGCTTCGGAGATCTAATCGTCGCACCTGAAATAGGGCCCTTCCTCTTTCTCACACGCACCTTTTAAAGCCGAGCGGGGACGCGCTCTGCGAGACACGGGTGCGCGCTCCGGCCGCGACGCGCGCCGCCCAACACTCAGTATTATTAAACGGTGCCGGACGCGCGTCCCGCGAGGCGACCTTCTAGATTGTTATTGATCATTTTCTGCATCGGATCCATGTTTGTTGTTTTTATAGCATGAAAAAGCGGAATATTGGAGCGGAGGAGAGGATGGGGACGAGGGAGGGGGCGGGAAGATGCGCAATATTTAACGTCCAGCACTGATCAGTGATCGATTGGATCAATCAGTCGATAAAAATGTCGCTTTTTGTTTTCAGAAGAGAACAGTGTCAAGGAGATTTTTAATGAATCTGTATTCGGAAATTCTCCGAGGTCGGCGACTGTGTTTTTGTGGATTTTTACATATAAAAAACACTTTTACCAATACTGTGAATATTGCGATTGTGTTTTGCGGCTGAATGAAGACGGAGGGAGACGAAATGAGTACGAAGCCGGAATGTGAAGAGGACTGAAGCGCGCGAACGGATGCACATGGACGCGCTTTTGCCACAGATGAAAAACAAGGAGCACACAGTGTGTGTGTAAACAGCACCTGCGGTCTACGGTGCGGGATCCCGCGCGCATCGCCGTTCGAACCGAATCACCACGGGAACACGCACCTTCTCAACGTGTCTGGCTGCTTCTGATCAGAGGCGTTTTGCGGCGTGTCGGTGGAGCGGAGCGCCGCCTCGGACTGCGCCAAACATCAGCGCTTCCACGTCGAGCGCACCGCGTGATTCCTTATTATCATCATTGTTCATAACCATACCAACAATAAGACAAGGAGGCAGCTCCTGCTTTTTTGATCTCTCTTTTTCCAGCGCGCTGGTTTTATTTTTATTGTTATTATAGTGTTGTGTTATAATTTTTCGGCGCGGAGCCCCAGCTGACATGAGCAGCATCTCCGCAGCCTCTCCGTCCCTCCTCCGGCCTCCCTCCTCTTCCACCGGTTCTCCGCTTTATTAATGTTTAATCTGTGCGCGCCCGCCCGCACCGAGAGCCGCGCGCCGCAGGGAAGGAGGCGAGCACGAGGAGGACCGCGCGGGAGCGAGCAGAGGAGCCATGGAGGAGGCGCACTGAGAGTCGCGGCGCCGAGATCTCAGGAGCCCAGCAACCGAGGTACGGCGCTTCGGGGGGCTGACACCAGTCTGACGTGATATATCATTTATTTACAATCTTTATTTATTCCCCATCTCCCCTGCACATAAATGGAAATATCACAGTGACCCAGCAGCGCACGTGCCGCCCTCTTTTATATATATATATATATATATATAAATAAAAGAAGATCCCGCACGTCCGGGATGCGCGCGATCTGATTTTTTCTTGCAAAGCGCGCGAGAATGCAGCTGGGCGCTGTGAGCGAGCGAGAGCGCGCGCGCCCGCCCGCCTCCCTTCTCTTTCCGACCCCGTCCACAGGTTGTCGTTTGCGCTGTATCTACAGTGTGCGCGCCGAGATACGCGGTGCGTTCGCGCACCTGTGTACGCACGTACACACACACACTCGTGTTCGAGCGGAGACGCGACGTCAGAGGCATTTAACGGCATTTAAAGACGCGCAAAGTGTGCGGGATCATCGCGTTGTGGCCGCGTCAACTGCCCGCAGACACGTGGATGCTGAGGTAACGAAGACGGACGTGTGTGTCAGACACCTTCGGCGTGACACGTTTCGGAGTGTCGTTGCGCGTCTTCTCTTTGCTGTGTGTGAGAATTGTAATGTGAACACAAAAAAGGCGCCATTGATGACGGCGGCACGCCAAATGCCAGGTACCTCATTCATGTACCCCTCTGAAAACGTGTGTTTATTAACAGTGTACTTGAGTGTGAATTAGAGGATAACGTCACCATAGCTTTGTTCTTGCCAACATCGAGGTACCTCCAGGCTTATTGCACCGTGGCGAGGGACAGTAAAGCTGTGTTTCAGCCACTGTAAACCACTGTAAACTGTAAATCTCCTCCTTCGCTTTCCTCAAAGGCCTTTTTGTAGCGCCCGTTCACACTGTGCTTGCCATAATTCCATTATTGTTTGAGTTGAAGCTGATTAACGAAGTTGGAACCTTGCCTGAGATTTGGACCCGCAGAGGCTTGCCATGACAGTACCAGGGATCACCAGGCCCAGTCTGTCTCCATGATCGAGTCTGGACCACATCGCCCACCTTCGGTGCCTCGAAGCTGAGGCTTTGGTTGAGGATCTTCCTGCGATAGCGGCCGTGGTGCCTAACTCCCCCAGGGTTCAGATTATTAAGGAAATAACTGCACAGAATAATTCATATAAAAGGATGCAAAGTGTAATCGTAAACGGCTGTTCAGCAGACATTACAGTTTATAGCGACATAAATGGAGAAAGGCCGATCGTTGTGTCACCGAGGTGAGTGGGCCGCAAGTGTGTGCCGCGCTCTTGCTGGGTGTGTTGGGGCTTTTGTGGCTTGTACACTCTTTTCATTACCTTGCTTTATGAGACTAATTATACTGGATATTTGTACCATAAAACACAATATGGTTATGATGTGGGAGGTGCAGCCAAGAAACAGGGAGCTGATGCAGCAGCTCATGCTACTGCTAAGGGAAGCAGTCAAAATGGCAGAAGGGAGGAAGGAGTTTGAGTTTAAAACACACGCACACACACACGATTGAGAAGGTTTTCCACACTGTTCCACATTATTTTTTGTGTTAGACTATAGCCAAGACAGGTGCATTTTACATGTTTTCTGGCTCAACAAATTTTGCATTTGTCCAGTTTTGTAATATATAATAAAGACAATAAGTAAAATAAGCAAATGCCTTTGTTTAAATTATCCTTTAATGAGCATTAACTTGGCACAAATATTTACTCTTTAAAAGTTTAGCAGTTATAATTTTTATGTGATTTGATGTACAGGCTATTAAAAGACAATTTTTTTTCAGCCAAGTCAAGTGCAGTTCTGCATGTAGTTTTCCAGGCCAGAAAAAAATTCTTTCCATGAAGATATAAATGTTTCATATTTTAATTTGTCATAATTTTCTTTTATTTTTCTCATGTTTTCTGTCAATCCCTCCTGCCCTAAAAAAAAATTAGCGATGTTAGACTCCTTCCTCTCTTTGTCTGCACCCGTATGCGTTGACGTTTCAATTCAAAAGTGTGACTAACAACGTTTACATAAAAGAAATTTCCCAAAATGATAAGATACTATTATTAAGATAGTGTTAGTGTTTTTAAATTTTATAGCAAATTTGTGCACATTGTAACACAAAAAAATTTTTAAAAATGTGGATGACGGGATGGTCATCATTTTATATTGCATTTCTTTATGTTTTACATTAATTTATGGACTCTCTGCCTGTATGATAGGTGTCAGAATTAACCTACCTGTTTGACTATGAATATTATGGAAATTACATGTCCTGAATTGTAGGACAACTGTTAGTGTCAAACCCTAGTTGTTTTACCTCCTTTCAGAACCTGGTCTTTGGAAGGTGGAAGTGCTGTCGCAGCACCGGCAAAGATAGTGATGGACAGATCGATTGGAGGACAGTGGCCCAGTGGTTGTATTTATTAACCGCATCTCATTGCTCTGGCTGCCCGCTACTGCGTTTGTTCTGTGTGTGTTCACGTCCTCGGGAGCAGGGTCGCAACTGACATGTTTGATGAAGCGTGTAAGGAAATAGAGGGAGAAGAGTGAGGGAGACCATTAACAATACAGCAGGGACTGGGCACTTGCTGGGTGTGTGTGCCCCTGTGACGTGGGTGGGTGTGAAAGTCGCGGTGTGTATGAGGGGGACTAGGGATGTGAGAAGAGAAGATGGTATTGTGCGTAACAAGCCAGAAGAGCAGAATCGATGTCCATAATGGAGAGCTGCACAAGACAAAACAGATGCAGTGTTGTATACTATTACCTTATTTACATAATTACTGTACTGCTCCTGCTGCTGCTGCTGCTACGGCGACCACTGCTAATTACTGTTGATAAAAGCTGTAGCCCCAGGACTTGTGTTAAAATATTGTGCTGTAGGGAAAGAAAGTGTCACACCCTGTAATTGTACCTGTTTTTAGAACTAAAGGAGTCGGTGTTGCAGTGACTGCAGAACCGCAGGCGGTCGCTGAGAGAAAGTGCTGGATGGTCAAGCATAGGCCCTGATTTCCTGGGGTGGATTACTGCTGTAAATCATGCTCATGTTTTAAATGTGTGTAGCAGGGAGTGTGACGCAGTGGTCAAAGCTGCAGTGTAAAGCAACAAGGATCAGCAGTCAAAGCTGCACTGTGGAGAAACATGGAACGATGTGGACCACTGGGCAAAGCTACAGTGTGGAGCAACATGGAACATATACCACCAGTAAAAGCTTCAGTATGGAGCAGCATGGAACAATGTGGACCACGAGTCAAAGCTGCAGTGTGGAGCAACATGGAACACAAGTCAAAGCTACATTCTAGAGCAACATGGAACATAGACCACCAGTCAAAGCTTCAGTGTGGATCAACATAGAACAGTGTGGACCACTGATCAAAACTGCATTGTTGAGCAACATGGAACATGGACCACCAGGCAAAGCTGCAGTTTGGAGCAACATGTATCACTGGTCTAAACTGCAATGTGGAGTAACATGGCAGAGTGTAAAGGTGTACAGGATCAGTTGGGGCAGCCATGCAGTGTGGACAGTCAGGATTACGGATATTTGTTCACCAGGGTCGCAGGGCTCTTCCAGAGTTGGCTCCGAGGGCATGGCGTGGGCGATGGTCCCATCGTGAAGCCCCGTGGGCTTGGCCTGCGATCACAGCCCCGTGCAGCTCAGCACAGCGGAAGGCGAGGCCCCACCCCCACTGCTCCAGCCTTTAATGGCGCGCTCTGTTGCCTGACTGTCAGCGGGGGAGGGAGATGAAAGGACGAGAGAGGCAAAGTGGGATGGAGGGATGAAGCGAGAGGGAGAAGGGGGCACGGTGAGCAATGGACAGTGGAGCGAAAGGTGGAAAGCATGGGATTTGTGTACAAGGACCGAGGGATAGATGCGCGGAATAAAAGGGAGGGATAAAAGTGGGTATGAGGATTGCAATTGAAGAATAAAGGAAAAAAGAGAATAAATCAGACAGGAATAAAAAAGAGGTCTGCAGGTGGCAAGAGAGAGGGACATAGAAGAGGAAAGAGGGGAGGTGAAGGGAGCCTGAAGTAGTCAAGGATGAGTCAACCTGATCCTGCAGTTGGCCAAACAAGGAGCGTCTTTAACCCTGTGCCCTTTTACACCTGTGGGCATTTTGTGCTGAAAGCAGGAGTCCAGACTTGGCTGTCTCCACTGCTGTCTTCTGTTTCCTCTCGCCCACCTATTGGCCACACCCACTTCTGCTTGTCATTGTGTTGGCCCTGCACTGAAAACGATGCTCTTATTTGTGTGCGTGGGCCACCTTCCGGGTCTCTGAGGAGTCCTGTGGTAAAGGGTAGGAAAAGGAGCCGTCACCAAGAGCTACACTGGGGGATGAGAATGATGGCTTGCTTAATCTGCATAGAGACAGAAGGGGGGGCAGTTTTGGGGGAGTGGAAAAAGGGGTGTCAGAGAAAAGGCTAAGAGTACAGTGGAGGGAAAAATCATGGAAAACATCATGCAACAGAGGCCAGCGGGGGGGGGGGGGGGGAATTAGGTAATGCATACTGAAAATAACAATGAGATGAAAACATGGGCCTGATCTCCCTCCCCCACCTCAGACTGAGTTTAAAAAAATCAGCTGAGATGGCNGGGGGGGGGGGGGGGGGGGGGGTCATTAGGTAATGCATACTGAAAATAACAATGAGATGAAAACATGGGCCTGATCTCCCTCCCCCACCTCAGACTGAGTTTAAAAAAATCAGCTGAGATGGCTCAATTGCAACGAAAATGAATTTATTATAAAATGTATAGAAGCACGGCTATTTGCCGGAACGTGTGTGTACCCCATGTTCACCTGAAGATGTGAGCAGGGAGTTGCACAGCCCAACCCTTCCTGAAGACAGAATACTAAAATGGGCAAAAAATGCAGATACTGAGCGCTTTTGATGCTGGGTGAAATGATGACATTTGAATGGGCCAATTAAGTCTTCCTGGTGGAATTTCCGTGAACGCTATTTAAAAAAAAAAAAAAAAAAACACCTTACGTGTCTGCAGAACCGTCCCAAATACCAGGCGGAATGAGGCCACTTCATCTGCATTCTTCCAAAAGGGGAAAACGGGTAGAAATCCTTGGTGCTTGTACCCAATCAAATCCACCCTTTTGCTGACACAAGTCTCAGAAGAGCAATCATCCAATCTCAAAGGAACGCCCCCGTGGACGAGTGCTCCCCAAGTACAAAATTGGAAACGCTGATGAAGATAATGTTATAACCTCAGGATAAAGTGAAGGTGGAACTATGCACATTTTGGTTAGCAGACAGATGGCTCCAGATCGACAGGACTTGATTTCCCATTGATCATCTAAGAAGGTTAAACTTTCCATGCCAGTATTACGGAATCGATGAATGCTTCCACCTCAGCACCTGATGGCTGTGTTGCTGTTGTAATATACAGGATTTTGGGTCTCAGATGCTGTCCTTTTTTTCCTGCCCTGATTACATCTCCTCTAGGAACGTTTTAAACGCCCAAAATTCTGTGAGTGCATTTTTAACCTGTGCCTCAGTGCAGCACGTGTGCATTTCCTTCATTGCATCCTTGAAGATCTTTTCTTGGCATTGAAGAAAGTTAATGTCTTGTTTGTGTATGTCCACAACTGCTTTGGAGAAGTCATCTTGTAGAAAATGGGGAAAAATGATTTTTGGGTTTGAAGTCAAGAAAACGAAGAGGAGGGGGAGAAAGAAAGATGGCAGAAAGTGGGGAGAATGAGGTCTGGAGTGGATTAATTATGAGTGATAATTAAGGTGGGACCTTTGCCTTCTTTCCTCTGACGACAACTTTCCTGCCTTGGTTGTCTTCCAGCCCCACAGCCCACCTGGCAAGTCAATCCGTCCAGATTGCAGAACAGCCAGCGGTGACCAAACCTTGGTTTGTGCCAGTTATAAAGCGGTCAGTGAGGTACTGCTTGACCCCATCTCTGTCCTTTGCACAACTTAAACAGCACCAATATTGGAAGCAGGATAATTCAAATTCCTGTATTGCTCCCTTTGTCTCTCTCCATAGCTGTTACTCTTTATTTTTTTATTTACTGAAATCGGCGTATTTGAGAGCAAATCAATATAATATTGAGCAATGAAAAGAGACCTTGATCTGTGTATCCAAAATATCTGCCTCTGCCTGTAAATTGTAGTTGTGTGTGTGTGTGTGTGTGTGTGTGTGTGTGTGTGTGTGTGTGTGTGTGTGTGTGTGTGTGTGTGTGTGAGAATGTGTGTGGGTGTCCATTGCCTCAGTAACACAGTCGCAGTTTATCTTCTGTCTAGAGGCTCTAAGGGATGCGGAATTAATGCAATAAATGTCAGACTTGTTTACATTTATAGCGGAAGAGGAAATGCACATAAACCAGCATAGCCTCTGCTTCTCTCTCACACACAGTTTGGTGCCATATGGAGGAGATAAATGGAGTGTGTTGAAGGTGGCTTTAACATGAAGACCAGTAATGTGTTTGACTATGCAGGAGGAGGCAGTCGGCGAGTAGTTAGATGAGGCCGTGCAGACATCAGGATCAGGGTAAGAGTGAAGAACTGCGTGTGTGTGTGTGAGCATGTGGATGGGAGGAGCCAAGGTGGGTTGGTGTGCTATATGTGACAAAAACCAGGGTTTGACGCATATGTTCCAAGAATGGACACTGCTGTTAGATAATGTGGGTTATTTGACATGGATCTTCTTGGTGAACTGCGAGGTCAACTTCATCTCTGAGCTGAACGTCCACTGTTACTGCTTTGTTGTGTTTGGTCTTGCTAGAAAGTTGGCAAAAACAGCTGAAAGCAAGAGAATTTGGCTATTGGAAAAGATTGTAACAGCAGCTGAAAATGGCTGGGCAGAGCTTCACCATGTAGGATTTTCTCCCATTTTCCTTCAGTCCAGAACATCACTGCACAGAGCAGATGTTGACACTTAAGCACTTTAGCAAATATTTTACATTTTTAGTGCCAGAAAGGGTCTAGCATGGGTCCCTCACCTACCCCAACCCAGCTGGGTGAAAGATTGATGCAAGGATAATGCTACTGATGGGATGGAGACGTGGAGTGATGGATGACCTGGACATCAGGCCACCTTTGCTGCAGGCTGATGAGGGATTAATGCAGTGCTGCTGCTGATGCCATGTTGGGGTACTTGACGTTGTGTTGCCATGGGCATTGTAGATTTCTACCAATAATGGATGTGACGTCAATGCATGGAATGTACCACAACATTGTCTAGATGTCGATGCAAATATTGCAGGATTGTTTTTGTGTGTCTGTAAGGCCACATAACCAAGCATCTCCTTTTGTGTCCAAAAGGCAGAATGAAGTCATGTCCCTTCAGCAGTCAGAAAGTAGACAGCATAAGGCAAGTGAGTCTTTTTGGGAGAAGAGGGCAGGGACAGGTTATACTGAGATCTCGTTGCATGTAGCTGTCCTGCTTTTGTCTCGCTTCTGAGGTGCAGTCCATCCCAGAGGTGTCCACATCGATCCATTTCGCATTTTGAATTCAGTCCAGCATCACTTATTTAAAACGGCACTCCATGCCCACAGTGGAGGACCCCTCTCGCGCTCTTTGTTTATTGGGCTGATTCTGACAACTTGATTATCACTGAGGGGAGAGGGGCAGGGGCAGAAGCAGGATGTGAGCGGGAATGGAGTGGAGGCTGGAGCAAGACGGATAAAGGCACTTTGCGCACTGTTTCTCCCTTGACATGCTGCTGGAAGTGTCTGCCTCACCTTGTGAGGAAAGCCTGGAATGGGAAGGAGAAGAAGTGTGAATGGAGAGATAAAGATGGAAATGGGAAAACAGCAGGGAGTGTGTGTGCGTGTATGTGAGGGGGAGAGTGTGTTTTTTTGAGTACTGTGCCTGTTACACATTTCTATTGCTAACATGGTTACCTCTTAATTGGACTTGAAAATAAGCTGAGATGAAAAGGTGGGAGTTACAGTGATCGTTTTTGTGTCGGATTCCACCCCTGTTTTTATTTGAAATTTGCTACTGGGAAGCAAATGATTGAACCACTGTAGTGAAAGGGTTTACAAGACATTGGTTAACTTCCTTTTCCATTGAAGAAAATGAAGCACAGCCATTAGAGGATAGGAAAAAGAGTTGTGTGAAGGAGCAGGTGTAGAGAGGCGATGCGGATGGTGGGAGTGACAGAGAACCCGGAGGCCAATGCTGGGTGACCTCGTGACATCTCTCACTAGGCCCACCTCCTTGTTGTGTAATTAGCAATCCAACAGACTGCAGATTGTCAATTGTACTCTCCTTAAGTTGTGCTGAGGGTGAGGCCTAAGCTAAGGCTGAGATCCACAGCTGAGCCTAGTTGCTCCATCCCAGTAAGACGATTCACGGCATGTAGTGCTGTGTATATCCAACAAAATCTAAGGCCTTAGAAAAGCCTGGAAAATGATAGTCATCTTTCATCCTTCATCCAACTGCGCTACCACATCTATTTCCTGCCACGTGATCTGCTATCCCTCTAATCACACACACACACACACACACACACACACACACACACACACGCTCACATGGACTTACACGCCAACAGCGTGCCAGCAGGTCCATTATTTACATTGTATCATGTTTCGCCATTGATTCCTACAAAGTAACAATTGAGATGGATCTCCGGGCCTGTCACAATAGCAACGGGAGGCGATGCAGGTTTTAAATGGGATTAGACTTAAATGGAATTTAATTTTCACCATCTCCGTCTCCCTGTCTCCACAGCCTGTCTGCCTCTCAGATGCACTGAGGGGACGGGAGAGCCAGGGATCCTTGGTAATCTGTCTGAGGGTTAAGTGTGTGTGCCTATGTATGTGTGTGAGTGGGTGGCCTGGCTGGTGTCCGTTGGCGTCTGACAGCCATATTTTTCATTGCAGCGGTGTCTTGCTGTACTGTAGTGGTCGTATTTTGAGGTTTGCACTGTGAAGAGTACTGTGCATGGAACAGGAATGTACTGGAGTAGGGTGTCTTTTGGTGTGTTGCTGCTGTTGTGCCTGGTGTTTTGTGATCTGTGGGTTATGTCAAGTTTGTGTAGTTCACAATTATATAGCTTTAGTGCTGAAGTATGATTTTTGTCAGGATGTAAATTAAGGTTGGACTGTAAGGTGTTGGTCCCATGCTGTAATATACTGTTGTCCAAGGGTTAGATTTGGGTTGTTAAGCCTTGGTTAGTGTTGGGCTGTAAAGCATTAGTTTTTGATAGACTGTAAAACATCGCTATAAAATGTTGGTTGGTGTTAACAGAAAATGTCTTGGACTGTAATACTGGTTTGTGATGGACTATGAAAGGTTGGTTGGTGTTGAACTCTTAAAACATTGGTGTTGGACTGTTAAATGTTTTTTGAAGTGTAAAGCGTTGGTTCGTGTTGGACTGTAAAATGTTGTTGCATTAAGAATCAGTTGGTATTAGTCCAAGTTAGACTTGGATTGTGTTGGACAATAAAGTGTTGTGTGGTGTTGGACTGTATACCATTGATTGGTATCACACCTTAAAGGTCAGAAAACGTTTTTCTGTGCCTTTCTTTATCCCTCAGTTTCTCACAAACTGTGGATGACTGTCCGAAGCCTCCGTACATACATCATACATAAAGGAATGAATGGCCTACAACTGTCATCACTTGGTTCATGCGTGTTGAGGCTGCAGGAGGAGCATGTCTAACTGTAATTGGTACACTGATCCCTCGTGAAAAGCAGTATTACGGCGGAATGTCAGCCAGCATACATGGTCACATATTCTGATATCCCATTGCTGTGTCTGTCCATGTCACGAATGAAGTACATAGCGTGATGTCATAACAGATCAACCGTGTACACCCTCACGTGCCAGTTTGTGACCCAGCATTGTAGTCGTTTCTTTGGAAGGCTGCATTCTAGGCCAAATTCTGTTGGTGTTTACTTGCCTCAAGTGCAGGTAGGCTGGCCAACTGCTCACATTTATTTTTACACAAGTTTCTTAGATGATTTTGTTTAGTTTAAATCTGTGACATTCACGATGTCACATACAACACTGAAAAGGAACGCAGATAGTAAAACACCGGGCTCAAAACAGGCTTAAAAATTTTTTTACAGTATTTCCTCTGCTGAAGCAGCCAATAGGGAAAATCTCAAGAATACTGAGCCTGAACAACAAACTTTTCATCGAATCAAGTGTTAAAATGGAGGTCAAAGCGACAGGGTAGGACCTTTAAATATTTAAAACTAAGCCACAAATCCCATTATACTGCAGTGAGCTGAACTCCACCTGGACTGAGAGATTACAGAAATATCCAGAAGAATGGGTGAAAAAGCTGCACGTGAGCATCTGTGGGTCGAGGAAGCTTACATGGATGCGAGGGTACGAGCCTCCGCTCATGTTTATTTTTCACAGGAGGTCTGTGGCAACCAAAGCGGGGCATTTCGGGCGCTCCATACAGTTATGCCCCACCCCCACTCAGATGCACACACACTGCAGAGGGGCCGGACCCCCCGGGGACTGTCCTGCTGAGTTGTGTGAGTATTGTATTTCTGTAATCTCCTCAAATCACATCAGCTTCAGCCAATAATGCTACAGCGAGCGAAATGTCACATTGCTCTTTCTTCATCTCTCTTTTCTGTTTTTACTGCATTGGGGAGTTGGCCTCCGTGCCGACAACCGTGCTGCAGAAGGGCGGAGGAGAGGGAATAAGGGAGGGAGAGAGAGGCGAACGGGCCGTGCCCCTCCCCCTTCGTCAGAAAGAGGTCATTTACCACCCCCCCCCCCACCACCACTTTTTTACAAAATGATTGGGTGCTTTATGAATTGCGGCATCTGCTCCCCCCCATTGTTGATAAATGAAGTTCACCCGTGAAGAGACGTTTGTGTGTTTTTGAGTCCCTCCCATTCGGACTCACGTCTCCCCCCTTGACACATTCAGATACTTACACTTTTGTGGCTAATAGACAAAGGCTGCACTTTACCACACTTTACCATTGTTTTACAGAACCCTTCCAGCTCTGGACAGATGTACAAGGCCTTGATATTGGAAATTTGGAAAGTGAAGAATTAAACTTAAACCAGCATTCTGACAGGACCCTGTTTCAGGCAGCATAGCTGCAGCTGTGAGGTCCCCTGTGTTGTCTTTGGACAAACACTGGCGCTTTTACACCAACCACGTTAAATATAACCCCTAGATTCTCTTATTAAACAACCTGCTAGATTTTTTTTTGGTGAGGGTGATGACGCTGTAACTCCAGCATTGTGACCCCATGTCAAACGTCACAGAAACATTTTGGAATATATTGTGACATCCATTTATTCTTCTTGTTTGCTTTTTGTCACTTAGGTGGCACTTTTATGCAAAGTGATTTACTCTTTATACTGGAACAACTGGGGTTAAGGGCTTCAATTAAAGATAGAACAGCACAGCCCAGGCTTCAAAGTAGCAACCTTTAGGTTGCAAGTCCATTTCTGCCTGAACACCTACATAAACTGCAGGGGGTCCTTGAACATCCTCCCTCATTGCCACATAAACATTCTGACACACACACACCCATCCCGTCTCTCTCACTCTCATCTCCATAACCAAAGCACAAACACACAAACACACTCCAAGTCAAACAGATGTTATTGACTTGACAAAGGTGGTGCTGTGAAAGCACTCGATCAGAAAAACACATTTTGGATTAGATAAACACATTAAATGCAATACACCAAGTCCTTTTATGAAATGTACTTGAATAGCAACTGAACAAACTGTGTTGGTTTTCGTTATTGTTTCGCCCGCACTCCCCGTCGCGGTATTGAGCCTTTGGCACTGTGTGTCTCTCGAGTGCTGGTCATTTGTCAGTGTCTGACATGTTCATAAAGCTTGGGAAAGTTTTGGATCTATCTGAGGAGGAGCCACGCGCTGCTCTTGTTGTATTTATCGTATTTGCGGACAGAGGGGCTCTGCATCTCTGCGGGGTGTTGATTGCAGCCTGAATGCAGTGTGTTTCTGCAGGCTTCCATGGTGTTCCAAGCCTATGCTTGGCCGTTAGTGTTTTGGCTGCTCTGTGCACCGCCGCAGTGTGTTATCTCGTTCAGAATGAGCAGCGCTCAATTCGGCCTCGAGCTTCTGTGTGTGATGCCCACTGCGCAGTAAAACACTCTGCTAAGCAACTAAATAATGTTGCAGGGGGCAGCAGGTGGCGTAACAGTTGGAGCCATCACCTTGTGTTCAGAGGTCCTGGATTCAAATCCCCCACCTGCTGTAGTACCCTTGAGCAAGGTACTTAGCCTAAATTGATGCAGTAAAAATTACCCTCTTGCATAAATGTACAAATTATTCTATACAGATTTATATTGTAAGAAAAAATGTAGGCTAAATGAACAAATAACATTAATGAATAAAACTTTATTAACCCGAGAGAGAAATTCAACCTGGTTGCAGCAGCATACAGGATGCCACATTCATGCATGCATTTGAACATACATCTCTGGCCACTTTGTTAGGTACACATGGCCATTTTTACACACAGCTCACCCTTTCCAGTGGCTCTGCACATGGTTATATAAAACTCCCAATTTTTACTTCACTGTCCGTTAGAGTGGACAAGATGTGTGGTCTAAGTAACTTTACAGCTTGATCATTTGAGCCAGTCACACTGACTCCAGCATTTCAGCAACAGCCAACCTTAGGGTTTCTGCACACTACAGTCCCACAAACATGACAGTGGCCTTACTTTACTGCAGTAGCCTGTACTGTCCTTCCTCTCAAGACAATATAGTATTTTTGGAATGTGGTGGAATGTGATGTTTACAGAAAGAATGTGGCGTCTGCAAAAATTGTAAAGCTCACAATTCTGTGGAAACAAGTCCAGTAAAAGGGACTTGTTTCTTGATCCAAGCTGTTCTGCAGTGAAAAGAGGATCCTATTGAACAGGTGTACCTAATAATGTGGCCCATGAGTGTACATATGAGCATTTGGTAATGAAACAGATAAATAAGTAGATAAATAGGTTAATAAATCAAGCATATTTATATACAGGAGAGGGCACGGAAAAGTGAGGTGTAATGAGATGATGCTACAGACAGTAAGGTCAGTCAATAGGAGGTCACCACCATTGCAGAATGAGGACTCACTGTGGAGCCTCATAGCTGCTTGTACAAGTGACCTCTCATACTGCTGCTTAGAACACTCCATTTGCACCGGTCTGTCCCTGAAGGTGCTCCTGTGTTTAGCCAAGGTGATGTACAAGTTTGAAATGTTGTTTGCAATGGGCTCGAGTTTTAGTGTCTGTGTCTGTGTGACATCCACCAGAGACTACAGCCTCACTCCTAGGACTGACCCCATCTTCCTGATCAACTTGTTGAGGCTCTTGGTATCTCCTGTGGTAATGCTACTTCCCCAGCATTGCAAAAAAGATTGTTCCGGATTAACCAACTGGTAAAACATCTGCAACAGCAACCTGCAAGCTCCAAAGAACCTGAGCCACCTTTGGAAGTGAAGTCGACTGTCCTTTCATTCACAGGGCCTCAGTGTTACATGTCCACTCTGGCCTGTTGTCCAAGTGTGCTCCTGGAATCTTTGTGTTCCCCACAGTCTCCAGTTCCACTCTCTATTCTCACTGCCACCCTACCAAACCCTTGAACATCCTGAAGTCTACCACCATCTCCTTAGTCTTTTCAGGATTGGGCTGCAGCTGGTACTGTTGCCACCTGTTAGCTAGGTCCTTCTCCAGGTGCCTGTATTCATCCTCCTGCTCGTCCCCGGTACACCTAACAATCGCCGTGTCATCTGAGGGCTTCTGCAGGTGGTACGACTTGACTCAGTGTTGTACTTAAAGCAGATCCATAATAATGATTTCATGGTCATACAGTTGTTCTGTTAAAGGAAGATATACTCACAGATCAGAACTTATTCTTGTTTTCACACACACACACACACACACACACACACACACACACACACACACACACTCCCTCTCTCACGTCTAACTTGTAGACGCTCCAGTGGCGTTTCTTTGTCTCACTGACTGTCGACCTCCTTCTGATCCAGAAGCCGAGAATACCTGCTCTCCTCTGTTCTCTCTTCCTTGTCAGCTCCATCTCACATTCATGTTGTGAAAATGATATTCACACAGAGCACGGATAATGGAGGACATGGACTCATCTACATACAGCATGCATTATCACCAGTGTGCTTTGGAATGTAGTTCTTAGTTGGCACAACGGTATGTACATTAATGCATGTGTTCAGAAAGACACGGAACGACACGGGTGCCCGTTTATTCCACCCACGCATGCACACACAGATGGACACAAACACGTAGCTGTTTGGACTGAGCTGCACTGTGTCAGACGCTGAGGTGTGCAGCTGTAAGTCAGTTTCTGGTTACAGACTCTGTGGGGGGTGCTGGTGGGAGGGGCAGGACCTCGGGGAGGGGCACTGAACCTGAGCTCTGACTCAGCCCGTCAGCGATGCCCGACTGGAGCAGCAGCAGGAAAACAAAGAGATCTCCTGCATCCGCAGCGGGACCGGGGAGGGTGAGGGAGGGAGCACGGTCCGTGGGCGGGGAGCGGTGTGATGGCCGCGTCCACGGAGACTAGGAGGGGGGAGGCGGAGGGCTTGTAGGCCCGGCGGATGCGAGCGGAGACGGAGGTGTTTGTGCTCATGAATAAACTGGCTGCTCAGGGAGGTGGGGGGGTCAGTAGAAGGAGGCTGTTTTTGAGCAAGAAAAGAAACGGAAATGCGGAAAGAGGTGGGAGACTGACGATGCAAGAAGAGCAAGGATGGGGAGGCTGGGGTCTAAGGTCACAAGCAAAAGAACCCGTGAATGCACTCTCCTTCAAGATTCTTCAGAGGCTATGAATTAAAGCAATGGTTTTTATTATTATCCTAGACCAGGGATTGTGTTTATTTCTTTTCAATTTGATCATCTTTTCCTCTTACTGTGTTTTATCCTTGGCATGACCCCCCCCCCCCCCTTCCCTATAGCCAACAGGGGGCTGTTTCACTTGCTGGAGCCCCCTGATGTCTGACCAGCCTTGAGTATTTAAGACCACCCTCTGTGTGTGTCTGCTTTGGAACACCGCAACCTCAAAGGCAGATGCCCTCCCAGCATCCGCTGGCTCACCTACAGCACAACCCCACTGGGTGGGGAGCACAGCCCGGGGGGTGTGGGGTGGAAGGCGCAGCGAAAGCAGTGGGTGGGGGTTGATTTTCTTTGGTCCCCCTCATCTTCTCTGCCCCTCATCCTTCTCTCATCTCAGCCTCTGGGGCGGCCAGGTTTATCACACACTCGGTGTGTCTGTGTGAATGTGTGCAGCAGCATAATTTTTATACTGTATATTCATAAAGAGTTCAAAACCAGAGGAAAAGGGATTTAGTCAAGGATTCTATGTAGAGACTCACACTGCACTTCTATCACTTGCTGATGTTGATGTCGTGGTTACAAACGCGCGATGCATTGCTTATGAAGGTGTTATGGAGATCTTATGCATTTCCCTTTATGAGGTGTTATACCAGATTTTTACACAGTATTAATTTCACATGCATTTTCAATAACCTGAAATTATTTTGATAAATATTCAATGACTTGTTCTAACACAAGATGTACATTTATATTTATGGGAGTGTTTTCATCTTAAATTGTAAATCAGCTGTGTGATCGGCTGCCATGAAGACATGTAGAAGTGGGTGAACTTATACACCTGCTGTCTGAGGCTTTCAATCCCTGTGCACTCAGTTTACCACAGTGGAAACAATATTGCAATATGCTGATATGCTGCAGAGGAAATTTCTTCCACACGTGAAGGAAATAGAAAATGTTTTAGTGTGATTAGGTGGAGATTAGAGCAAGAAGATCATTTACAGAGCATCATTAACTACACTCTGTTTCCGTTTGATGTTCTCAGTTGTTTGTAGTATGTTCAGGAAATATGCTGTGTTGCCCAGAGGTTCTGGTCAGGATGGAGGTCTGGGGTTTTGGGTCAAGCCTGGGGCCTACACTTGTGAAGGTACAGGGTCTCATGAATAAATCGGAAGCTTTGTTACATAGCACTAGAATCCAGTGTAGACCATGGTGTAGACTGGATGTTCACTACTTTGATCAGGAGTCCATTGTGTAAACCTGGTGTCCACTGGGTAGAATCACAGGTCTATTGTGTAGATCAGAGGTCCAGAGTGTGAGTTAGGATTCCACTGTATAGTTCACAGGTCCAAATCAGGAGACCAGTGTGCAAACCAGAAGTTCAGTGAATTGATCAGCAAACCATTGTTTAGACCACAGATCCTGTCCTGTGGGTTATGAAACCACAATGTAGACCTGAGATTGAGTGTCTTGATTCGAAGACCAGTGTGTAAGCCAGATGACCAATACAAGGATCAGAAGTCAGATGTACAGTTCACTAGCTGGTGTTTGTCAGTCTGTTCTTGTATTTGATTTCGTCAAGAAGGACAGTGTGTGCCCAGCTTTGCCTGGTAAAAGCACTCCATTACAGCTTCTGCCAGATGTGTCCCTGCAGGTCCTAGCAAGCATTTGTGTGGTGTGTTGTGGCACATTGCTTTGTGCTGTGGGGCAGAGGAAGCACAGCACAAGGAGATGAGTAGGGTTACACAGGAATTGTGTCTCGGTGTGGTGATGCTCCTGCAGCGTAGTGGTGGACAGAGAGGAACAGTTAATAAGCAGATCCATCCAGTGGCAACTCCACAACACCAGGACCCCTGTGGAGACTCTGTTCTCTAGTTTATGATAAACTTGTTTAAATTTTCCACACATGATCCAGAGAGTGAAGGTAAATGGACTGTGCTGTGTTTAAAAAGATTAGGAACCGGAATACCTTAACGTGAAGAGCGTTAATGTTGTGTTTGACTGATAACATCTATATTATTTGTGAATGGTGCGTTTAGTTTTAAATCAAGTTTCTAAGGTTTCTAAGGTCATCTTTTGTTTTTGTGCCATATAGAAAAATACAGAAGAAAGTTAAATTCAAAATTGCTGTTATATTTTTGATTTAGATGAGGTTTGTCTATTATCATTGTGTGTGAGCACTAAACTCTTGCCTGCTTGCCCTAAAACGGACTGGTGCCCAATCCGTGATGGACCCTGCCTCACGGTCTTTGTTTCCAGGGTAAGCTCTGGTCTGCCGCGACCCTGCATTGGACAAGTGGATATTACTTCCCTGGATACTAGACCTTGTAGGCCTAATATAACACATTGTGCATACAGCACTTTCCGGGACGTATGAATTTATTTATATATCAAAGACTGTAAGTGATCTATATCAGATGCACTGCCCACAAAAAGAACAGCAATTTTGAATTTGACTTTCATCTGTAATTTGGCACCCAAACAAAATAATACATGGAACAGAGTGTGTGTCTGTGTGTGTCTGTGTGTGTGGGGGGGAGGGTGTGCAAGAAAGAGTGAAAGACAGTGAGAGGGTGCTCAGATACATCTCTGGAGTGAAGGAAGGATGGTTTTTAGGCTCACGTTAGACAAAAGGCACTTTGATTAAAGAGCTCCATAAGCATCATTAAAGTGGTTCTAAAGTCAATATGTGGTGGGTTTTAAAAAGTTGGCGAGCGAGTGGAAGCCTGTCTGGGTGGCACTGATTCATGGCTGGGGTTAGATGCAGTTACGTCCCTCACTGCGATGTTGGGTCCTCAGGACTGCATCGGGATAAGAACAGTTTGACTATAAAAGCTCTATATGTCATTCCAGAACTCAGCCACAATAGTGTGTTATCCAGACTACAGGTGGAATCCCATGGCCCTGGGGAGCCCGTTGTTTAGTTGTGTCACAAAGTGCTGCCCCCTGGAATAGAGTAGCGTAATTACATTTGTGTGGACCTGTTTCCTTTGCCGCATGGTTCGCTCAGGGAGTTGGCCACACAGCACTGTTGCCTTGGTCTTGCGCTTTTTATTTTTGTCTCCCACCTGGGAGGCATCCGATATGGGTGGTGTTTCGCCCTTTTGCCTGCAGTTTGGGCTGCATGTTGAGTCTAGGGGAGACCGTGTCGATTCACCGTCTGCACAGGCCAAAAAAAAAAAAACAGTGAAAAAAGAAAAAATGAAATGTGACAGAAACGCTGACTGTGAGACGAGATCCTTGTTTGTCCTTTACTGGCAAATCATGCTGTGTTGCACTGATTTGTTTCCCCAGGGGGACATGGGTGTCAGCTGTAGAAGGTTCCATGCTTGAGTGAAGTTTCTATCTGCACTCATTACAGGACACGTGCAGTCCGTGTTGCGGTGCCTGCTGCCGGCGAGGCCACGGTCACCCGAGCGGAAAACACTCTCCAGTGTTTCTCTAATACTACTGCGGTGTGAAGCCTCGTGGCTGTCGGTGACACTTGGATGCACGTCTCCCTGTCGTTTTCCTCCACCCCACGGTGAACGTGCACCAAGTTCTGCTCTACCCAGCGTGTAAATTAATACACTGCATGTTAAGAACAATAATGGAACCTGCGTAGAAGCTATGTGTGACTGTGCTAGGCTGGCTTGAGCTGTAACTGATTTGGGGAAACCAGGCAGTAGAGAACAAGGGAACCCAAGAGCACTGGTGGCAAACACACCTCTGCATGTGACGTATCGCTGTGGTGTGCCGGAGGACTGGGCTACGTGACGCCAGCAGCACCTCCCCGCTGACTCATGGAAGATACTGATGAGGTTAGGACCCCATGAGGGACTGTGCCTTGGTGCCGAAGTGGCCATGAGAGGCCAGGCTGGAACCATGGACGTGGGTCTTGGCTTTCCTTAGCTCACCAGGTGAGGATCTTGTTGGAGGGACCTTTGCATATATTACCAACAGTCTGCTGTAGTAAATATTCCATATTCTATATACAGTACACTTAATGTACACCTGCTATAATAAATCTACCATGTTGTATACAATATATGCACTATATTTATACTCTGTAAATTTTTGTACAGTACACTAAATTTACACCCTTGATAATATGCCGTTTTCTATACAGTATACAGTAAAGTAAATGTACATCTTCTGTAATAAATACGCCACGCTATATATATGCACTACATTTACGTCCTGTAATAAAAGCTTTCCTTTAGATGCTATAAATGTACACCCTCTAATAAATCTACCTTACTGTATATATGTACTAACATTTCAATCGGTAATAAATATCTCCTACTCTATACACACTAAATGTAGACCCTATATAATAAATATAACCATGTTCACAGGCTGCTCCCTACAAACACACTTTTTATAACACTAAATTGTAGTGTGCAGTCTTGGGGCGCTTTGAGTGCATTCCCAGTGCACCGTGTGGATTTTGGTGGGTAAAAACAAATCCACTCCGTGCAACGTGGACGCCAGGCCTGAGAGGAGATGTCCCTGTGCCACGACAATCGTGAGACTCAAGCCTCATACCCCTACGGAGCAGCACCTCCAGTGTTCTTCACTTGTCATTTTTTTAGCAGGTAGGAAATCCACATCCAGAGGGGAGATGCAGCTGCGTGTGAGGGTGGCAGTGACAGCGGCAGTAGGCAAGCAGGACAAACATCATGTGGCCTTTCTCTGGTGTACAGAGAGCCGCGCCACTCGCGCATTCAAAGCGTGTAGCGTAAATAATTTACTCCGCTTTCAGATGAGATCAGTGCACACTGCAAAGGACCTAAACCCATCTCTGCTCGGCACATTACACATTCGCAAAAAGATCTAAACTGCCTGCTGAGTGGTGGAACATGGAGTCTCCAAAGGCCCCGGCCTCCCTCCCATTGGCCAGCTGTCTTACTCCAGCCTGCAGCTTCCTCAATAATTCATCCGACGGCACCCGCCCTGGAGATGAAGTACAAAAATAGTGAAGCTCGCAACAGGGATAAATAGGTAAAGCAGGCAGCCTGGACGGCCCCTGTGAGAGTGTGTTTTCCCGCAGAACTTTCCGCTCTTTTCAGACCCCACAGTGGGATTTGCTGTTTTTGGGAGTTTACAGAAAAAATGGGTAATAGGAGGTTGATAAAGAGACCATAGTATCATTATGTACCAATAAATATGTTTTATTGATGAGCCAGATATGGTACTTAGAGGTGTGTGTGTATATATATGTAGAATATATATATATATATATATATATATATATATATATATATATATATATATATTTACTGTATCTTTGGATGGATGATACTGCTATGAACATAAAATAAAGGAGCAATATGGATTATAAAAACAAATGTGCACAGAGGGACCTCTGCTTGC
>UFQX01001319.1:47500-50000 GCA_900497675.1 Arapaima gigas | reverse complement strand
TTGGTTATTCTGCGTCGTGGAAAACTGTGGTGCTGATTTTTTTTTCTGCTCAATATAAAGATGCACAGTGTCACACTCCTTCACACTGTCTCACACACAAACACACATATGCACACATATCTCTGTCACTTGGCTGACAGTGACAGAGTCAGTGTGACGGAGCTCTTTTTGCCACCCAGATGCAGAGCAGCTGCAGCCTGCGTAGCTGTCAGCTGCTGTGCCTGTGTGATGTTTGACATTGCAGGGTGTGTGTGGTGTTCAGTGTATGATTCCCCCTTTTTACACTCCCTCTCTCCTGACCACATCTGCCACCCTTTCACTTTTCTACCGGTCCTTTGTCATACCCCGACCTGCCCCCACCCCTTAGTGCTCGCTTCAAAGCCCCAGCGTGTGTGTGTGAGTGTATGTGTGTGAGTTTGTATACGCGCACGTGTGGCAGGGCTGCGCTCTGTGCCTCTGCAAAGGTTAATGGACGCCCTTTGAGCTCCCATCTGCGGGCACTGGCGGTGTGTACTTTCAAATCGCTCTTTGAAGAGTGCTTGTGTCCCTGTGTGTGTCTGTATGCATGTCTGTGTCTGTGTGAGTGCCAGTGTGAGTGTATCTGAACATGTGTTTGGCCTGAGTGGTTTGTAAGTGTATGTGGTGGAACAGTACTGTGTGGTTGATGAAGTCCTTGAAGTTCAGAATTTCTCCTTTTTAAAGGATTGCATGCCTGAACAGCAGGGGGGCTAAGTTGTCAGAAGCATTGCCTTGTAAACAAAGGTGCTCTCTTTGATTCCCTTTCCTGCTGTAGTTATCTGTAAAACCTACCCTTCAGGAGGGTCTGGGTTCAAATCTCACTCCTTCTGTAGTACCCTTGAGCAGTATTCTTATCTGGAACTGATACAGTAAATTTTACTTAGCTGTATAAATGGGTATAGCCTAATAATAAAATGACTGGTAACAAAACAGACAATAAAGATGCAGATCAGATAAATGTAATGTAATCTTTAAAACTTAAAGAGGAAACAACAAATTAGTATTATTTGTTGTTTATGAGTCCTGGTACTTTTAAAGGAGTAAGAATGAATAAACGGTTACTGATTAGTGCAACAGAGTCATTTTGTTATTCATATTGAGGGAGAATAATATTCTGAAAAAACAGAAAATCTTGAGGTCTCTTTCTACTGTTACGCAAGACAACCCTCGAATTTCCCTACCTTGATTCAGTGTGATTGGAAGAGAAGGTAGTGGGGTCTCAACTGCAGCGCTTGATTTAAATGTAAGATGAGCTGTGTGACGCATTCAATCAGAATCCCAATCAGGGCGGAATAATTAAGAGCTCAGCTGGAACCAGAGTGAGCGCCCCCTGTGGTCCGTGAGGACCAGGGTTCGTGACCTTCGTTTTCAGCAGAGCAGCACCACTGAGTCCCTTCTCCTGGGTCTGATAGGGGGAGAAGCACGGAGGGCAAATGATGAGGAAAAGCAAGTAGCTGAATGACACAGAAGGGCCACTGTGAGCTAGGATTCAGACAGGAATCAGCAGGAGATCATCTGAACATTGGAAATCATATGGGGATTAGTGGCATCATATAGGTGTCATCTGAGGATCAGAGAGGGATCAGCTGGAGAGCTGAGGGAGAGTCATATGGCGATCAGAGGAACATCAACACGGATCATCTGAAGATCCATCTGGGGATCTGCGAGGCATCAGTGGGGAATCATCTGGGAATTAGAGGTGGATCATATAGGTGTTATCTGAGGATCAGTTGGAGATCTGAGGGGGAATCTTATGGAGGAAGATCAGAGAGATCAGTTTGGAACAGAGAGGGATCATTTAGAGATCATCTGGGCATCTGAAGGGAATCAGATGGGGCTCGGAGGGAAATCTGTTAGCATCGCCTGGCAGCTGATGAACTGGGTATTTGAGGAGGACCATCTGGGTGTTGTAGAGGGATCAGCTGTGTGTCAAAGGTTGGTCAGCAGGGCACCACAGTAGGATTAGCAGAGTGTCAGTAGGGCATTGACACCCCACCCACTATTACCAGGCAGCCGACTCCTCCTGAGAAGGTGTAGGTGTGAGCAGCACGAGTGCCGCTGGCTGTTGTGGCCTCACCCCCACTGTCAGGCTGTGTTGTGCGCCCCTGTTTTTACTGTTTAATGATTTAATTAGTGGGCTGTTGAAGGAGCCGCCTGTTCTCACTGCAGGAGGAGGGGCACCTCACTGTGTCAACACGTGTGTGTGTCTTCATCTGCGTGTACATATCATATATGGTTGAGATGTTTAGTTCTGATTCATGAGGGATGTAGTCCATTGTTTGTTCCTGCTGTGGGTGTGAATCCAGAAGCATACAGTCCCAGAAGGGGGCAAATCCAAGATGATCATATCACATGTAATATAACATACAATCAGAACATATAATCCATCCGGGTGAACCAGCAGCTATTATGGCTATAAGCACATTATGGGGTGATTTACTGAGCTGCAGTGTTTCACACTGAGCCTGTTGAGGGCAATAAC
>UFQX01001319.1:0-42500 GCA_900497675.1 Arapaima gigas | reverse complement strand
TTTTTACAATATGTAGGTATAATTTAGCTCAATGTGGAGGGTGTACTGCTGCTATCGCTTCCCGCTCCGTCTCACTGTCTTGTCTCACCATAAGGGCTCTGTTGTTAAGACATGCAAAGACTCTTTGGCACAAAAAGCTATTACATTAAACTTTATTTCTTTTCTCCTTCCCACTTAGGCCACTACAATAACATACTTTATTTAACCGTTTCTTTTGTCCCAGGAAACTTACAATGTTAAGCAAAGTTACAATGATTTATCCATCTATACAAGAGGCTATTCTTACTAGAGTAAATCCCTATAAGTACCTTGATCAAGGGACTGGGGTTTAAACCCAAGTCCTTCTGGCTACAAAGTGACGGCCCTTACTTAATGCACAGTATTCAAGGTAGAAGGTCTTAAGTAGGAAATCTGAATTTCATTATACTATAGTGTTCAAATTGGTCTGTGCTGTGATTTATTAACTTGCTAAATTGAGTACAATATGGCGGCGTTTCCCCGACACAAATGGAGACAATGTTGTGCATTAAGTCAGCGTACAAACTGCCAACACAAACTGCATCATCTCCTGAGCTGCGTATTCAGATCCAGAAGAGGCTTACAAATCCAAAAATGTAAATGTGCACTTTTTTGAAAATCATGAAACACAACGACAGCCGTGACACAATATTTTGTCAGGTGCACGCTCTCCAAACGGAGCCGCGAAGAAACCCTTCAGCAAACATATTTTACCGTTGACATTTTAAATAGTATCTCATTTTCTTAATTTTAAAATGAAGCCTCTTTCTAAACTGCTGCATGTTTGGATTAAATGGGAGAAGAATATAGAGTTGGGCCGTTATCGAAACAGCTCGGTAGAAAAGGCCGATCCAGCCAATTTCCCTCCAACACGGGAATCTGGTGCTGTGGTGATGAGACGGTCATGGGCGAGAGCCGCAAGCTACGGCTGAGAATCCAAGATGGAACTCTTTTCCTAATTTCTGCGTGAAACTGATAGATCTCCTCCTGTGTTTCTGGAGATAGCCAGAATCCAATTTCAGAGGAGCAGGATGGGGGGCTGGACGCACGGAGAAAAGCGAGGGAGTCCTGTGACCCGTCAAGCTGAGGGTCTGATAAGAGAGGGACAGGTGGACATCATTGAAGGAGTTGCACATCTTTTTATGAGTCCTCCCCACCACCCATATTGCCACCCTGTTCTTCACGTGTGTTCGGAAGCCCCCACAATCCTCTGCTAGCTGTTCTAATTAATGCACCTGTGATTAACTGGAGCTCTTGGGCCACTGTGTAGAGGGACGCCTGTGCTGGTGTGTGACTGCCCTCAGGGGAGCCTCCTGGGAACCAGAAACCACAGGATGGATCAAGTCCAGAACCAGGCCAGACAGCACTTCCTACTAACATCCTCCTCTCTTCCTTCTCCTGCCCTTTGCTGCTTCTTGGATGATAATTCACACAGAAGCTGTTCATGTCTCTGACCCTCAGTCTCCCTCCCTTCCTGCTTCCCTCCGTCTCTCTCCCTCCCACCCTCCTTGCTCTCTGCCTCGCTCTTCCTCCCGCAGGCTAAATGTGTGGCTGTCAGACTCCGACAGGCCCTGTGTGTTTCTGAGATGCCGCAGCTCGAAATGCACCTTGGCCAACCTCCCAGGACTAGTAAATAAAAGCCTGGTTGCCACGCAGGTCCCCAGTGCTTTTTTACTTAACGCTGCTTTCACCTGATGGAAGTGTGCATTTTTAACTAGTGCATAACACTCGTCTAACAAAACCTCTAACGAAATGCCAGCTCTTAGGCTAAGATATAATTTGTGCAGCAGCATGCAGCAGGTGCTGACGTCACTCCTGTAGCGGTGCACACGTGCGCAGCGTCCTGATGAGGGGGGTGGGGGGACGGAGGATGGCTGTGCTCTTTCACAGCGTGTTCTCTGTGTTCTTGTGCATGTTAGTGTGCAGGGAACGTCTGTGCAGTACCATGCTTTTACCCCACCGATTGGAGTACATGTTTATTATAGGGATGTAAGCCCCCAGATGCAGGAGCAGCCCATCATTTGCAGCAGCTGCAGCTTGCTGGTAGCTAATGCCACGCAGAGTGTGAGCCCAACTCAGCCACTGATGTTGGTGCTTGCTGAGGAGAGCAGGCGCCAGACAGCGGGAGCCTCCGTTTCCGGTAACAGCAAGAAGCGCTCCGTCAGCGTGGCGCCAGCTGGCCCCCAGTGTAGACGCAGGGCTGCGAATTAAGCTAAGCTAGCTCGCCACTTCCTCAGCACGAAAGTTGGCCTGTGGCCCATGAGAACCACGAGTGTTGGCTGCGGGGGTTGAGCATGGGCTCATTATTTCTGCACAGGATGGAAATGTGATCTTTGCAAAATGGGGGATTGTTTTTCGGGATGGGAATTGAAATTTCTGGCACCGTGTCAAGTAGCCAATCGATCTTCACATGTGTTCAGCAGTAGGATAAATCCACGGTTTGTCAAACATTAGCATAAAGCTTTTCACTAGATGCCTCCTGGCACTCACAGTACCCATTAAGATCCCCTGCTTTTAGTTTTTTAGGTTTGTTTTAGCAATTGGCTAGATTGTACGAAAAAATCTTTTGGAATATTTTGGCTTTTCCTGTTATTATTGTAAATTGTTCATATTTAAAATAGATTTTCTAAATCAAAGTACAAATGCGTTAAAAAATACAAAGTCATTTTGCAAGCTTAATACATAGCCCTGTGGAATTCCTAGCCCTGCTGTACACATATTACTACTAAATTGCATCGTAAAAATGTATCCTTTTAAAGTATCAGTCAATAAAAATCGAGAGCTAAAATATTGCAGCGTATTTATTAATAACCAGTGCATTAAACTGTTAAAGCAACTGATTGCTCAACAGCAGCAGGTAATGCGAGAAAAAGGGGCATCAGCTATGTTGTAGCTATGCTGAATCAACACGGCAGCCTCAGAAAAAATACAAGCTAATAAATAAATCATATAAAATGAAATGCAAGACATGGGAGCAGCGGTGGAACTTAACCTGTTGTGATTGGACAGCTGGGTCCTTCCTATGAGTCATCATCTGGAAAAGTTAGGCAGAACCAGCGCTGTGGACCTGGTCCCACAGCCGTTGAGAGTATGAAATATTGACAGTGGAATACCAGATGAAGAAGTTAGAACATGAAACATCTGTGAAATCCGAGCAAGAGCGAGGTCAAAGCAGGATTGGTGTGGCACGGCCTCTGTCAGAGGTCACAGCAAGGCCTGATGGGAACCCCTCCTTTATTCTTCCCTGCCATCATTTATCCATCCCTAACGTGCCTCTCCTCCTCAGCTAGAGTCGATCGAGTGTTTTCTTTTCTGACAGGAGGCAGATGGAGGACCAACGGCAACAACAGGGGCTGAGAGAGGGGCGGGGTTTCGGGGGGAAAGACTGGTAACTGGGGAGGGTGGGCTGGGGGCCGANGGGGGGGGGGGGGGGGGGGGGGGGGGGGGGGGGGGGGGGGGGGGGGGGGGGGGGGGGGGGGGGGGGGGGGGGGGGGGGGGGGGGGGGGGGGGGGGGGGGCATATTTTTTTTCTTTTGTAAATCAAAATGATTAAATCCATAATTCCACTTCATTTTACATCGGGGCCATCCGATCTCTAAAGATTGTCTCCACCTGAGCAAACAATGACAGAGACAAGTAACCTGAATTAAAGACGTAATAATATTCGAAAATCAAGTGAGAAAGGACAACTTTTTATTTAATCTCAATTTTCTCTTTTTTCTGCATCTGTTTTTTTCTTTTGTTCTCTTTCTGTCTCTCTCTCTTTCTCTCGTTCTCTCTCTCTCTCTTTTTTCCGATGCTTGAATAGAAGTGGATCAGAAAGGTAAAGACCACAACGAACATATAACACCACAGCTTGTCCCCCCCTCCTATTGCCCTGCCCTCCTTCTCCTCCTCCTCCTGCGTTTCTTCTCCTCCTCTCATGTCCTGCTCCTCCTCTCCCGCCCTCCTTCCTTCCCTCCTAACCCGGCACCCTGTGTTGTGGTCATGTTTGATGTTGAACCCCCACCCCCAGTCCACCCCACATCTCTCTTTCTCTTTCACTCCCTCTCTCCTTCTCTCACTCTCTTTCTCTCTCACACACACACAGATATACACACACGCTGAGCACGCCCGCTCTCTCTCTCTCTCCCTCTCTCCTTCCTCCTTGTAACTGAGATTTCGGAACCCTTTCAGATCGCGACTCCAGCCCGTCCGTCGCCGCCTGCCTTTCCTGCAGGCACGCACGCAACAGAGCGCGTCCCCTCTCCCATGCCACCCCGCTGTCCACTCAGGAGCTGGAGCCTGGCGGAACCCCCAACATGGCCGAGTTAGAGCCCCGCACACACACACGCACAGCCACCACGCACACACGTGCGCTCATGGCCACGCACAGTGCTGCCCCCTGCTGCTATGTAGCGTGTTCTCTCCTGTTTGAGTGCAAAGGTGTGGCCGCCCCCCACGGTGCTGAGGGAGTGCTGACTGACATGTCTTTATACCCTCACAACTCATTGCGCTCATTTCTGCTTTTCTGCTATTAATTTCTCCATAACTCCAGTTGGTCCTTCCAGATTCAAGAGATTCTCCTCTCCTGTCCTCCTCTACACATTGTTTTAGATCTTTCTCCCTCTAGTCTCTCCCTGTTTTTTCTTTTCTTTCCTTCAGGGCGAATCCCTCGCTTTTTGCGTTTTTTTTTTTTTTTGCTCATTCTCTTGATTTCAAACGAGACACCTCCCAAACCAGTAACGGTCAGTTGTTTTTTTTTTTTTTGGTGTTTTGTTCCCGGACCACGTGGCCCAGTTCGTCCAGTCCTGTCCCTGCCCCCCACCGTGCGTGCGGTTTCTCCCATTTTTCCAGGTGCTTCCCTGTGCGCTCTCACTCCAACGCCTCCCATGCGGCCTGCTTCTCCACGTCCTCTCTGCCCGCTCTCCTTCCTCCTCCTCTGGATCCGTTTCTCTGCAACCTCTTATGGTTCCCATTGCAAGCAGCAGCAGCCTCTCTGAGCCTTTGTTAGTCTCCCACCCCCCTCCTCCCCAGTCCCTATCTTGCCCTGCCCCATTCAATTCCATGTCTGTTTCTACGTTAACATCATCTGTCTGTATTTGTGTCCCACCCCCCTCAGCCGTGCCCACCAGCCGTGTCTGTGGTTCTCTCCCCTGCTTCCTCACTAATTGGGCGGGTCCTGAGGTTGTGGTGGGTGTGGCTTGGCCTGCGACTGCAATGCCCAGTATCCATTTCTACAGTGGTGGGGGGAGACTTTTCTTAAGGCAAAATGTTTAGAATAAATTTGCTGCTGTGGAGGGAGCCAGTCCACGCAGATACATCCCTCCCTCCCTCCGTCCCAGCCAGCAGCATAAGTCGCACACGCAACCATACCACCCACTCCCCCAGTCTATTTGAATGTATGCACATGAGAGCATCACCGACTTTCTCCATCGTTGTGACCCCCTCCTGTGTTCGTCCCATCTGAGAAAGCAAGCTCCACCTCCCCAGCACTCTGCTGCTTTCTGGCCCGACTCATGCAGCACTAAGCCAAACCTGTTCTCTCCTCCTACCTCTGTCCCCCCTCCTGCGGATGACTATGATATTGTCTGTCTGTTCATCTCTGAATGATAACACAGCTTCATGTCGCTCCTGTCTTTGGTAGCTCATGCTGACTGATCACCTGCTCAGGTTGATTGCTAAACAGATGGACTGATGGACTGATTGACTTGCTTCTCTTTGACATGCCTCTCTGCTGCTATGCTCAGGAACTGGTCTCTGATTGACAGGCATTTTGACAAGCGGGAATGGACAGGGGTGGGTAAGGAGGGGTGTGGAGGAGATGACGGGTCTTACCACCCGTCGCTCAGTAACCCTCGGCAACACCAATCCTGGGTCTGTGCACGGCTCGACAACTGGCTTTACTCAACCAACAGTGTGGTGGAAACATGGCGTTTCTGTAGCATGTCTAGCTCTAAAGATCCATCATCCAATGCAAAAAACTGGTCTGTTAGCTGAGTTTATATTGAGGAAGGTGCGGTTCAAATCGTCACTGAGTTTTTTTTGTTGCAAAACACATGGACTGTGGTCACAGTCTGGTCATTTCCATGGTAACTGCAGCATTCAAAGCAGTTTTAGTCACGGTTACAAGGCAGATCAGTGCCGTCGTGGTCAGTTTGCCTGCGCAGTCAGTGACCTGCCATATCACCCAGTTGGTCTGCCCATTAATAGAAGGATTTTATCCTAGAATAGATAATAACATTCCAACAAAAAAGGACCCAGGCCCTTTTTTAACCAAACCATAGGCAGTTGATTACCTGGGTCAGTATAAAGAGGACTTAAATACATTTATTTTAAATCTTAACAGAAAAAAACAGCAAGGTATTGTGTGTGTCTGTGTATGCATGTGTCTGTGTGTCTGTGCATGTATGTGAGTCTGCATATTTTGGTATGTATGTGCCCGTTTAAACCATTTTCTCTTGTGTGTGTGTGTATTTGTGTGCATGCTTTGGAAAGGCGGGCCCATTTAAATGTCACGCTGTGGATTTGACCACCACGACTTTGGCTTTTTCACAGAGTGATGGAACAATATCTCACTCCGCATCCCTGCCGCTCATGTAAACCCAACTCTTGTTCTTATTTCACAGGAAGGAACCTCGGCACCCTCCTGCTTTTCTTTTTCGTCTGTTTAAGTTACACACATAACACGCTGACAGAGTATCTGTCCAGCTGGTTTCACTGTGTAGTCATTGCTCACTCACCGAACACTTGGTTATCCCATGCTTCAACGCGCCCACTACTGGCCACCCAACATACTTTGCCCTGTAACAGGTGCTGAATTCATTTAGCACTGCAGGAAATATCCCAGTCCCCGATGTGGGGGGTTGTATTTGCCACTGTGCCCCGCCCCTTCAGTGTTATGCCACAAGTCCTAAAGAGCAGATCAGAGAGATGGCCGCTAGACAGACACCCACTCGTCATCTGGCACACACGTTTGAGCAGCCTGTAGCTGTGCACAACACATACGGCCCCGCGACAAGGGTGTGAAAGAAACATGTTCCTGTCACGTTCCCATAATCCGCCATGCACGCGCCTGCTAGCAAACACAGGGTTCTCAGTGTGCCTCCAGTTCACTGAACAGGTAAGCGTAAACTGGTGTGAACTCCCCTGTCGTCCAGGTCTCTGCAACATCTGCACTTTAATTTAGGACTAAAGGAAAAAAAGCAATTTTGTAAGTTATTTGCCAGAAAGTGTTTTTGTAATTTTCCTGAGAGTCTTAAAAATAAGTACTGTCCTCATCCCAGTAGTGAAGAGACTAAGCGGGTAGGCACCGTGATCATATCCCAACATGACACATGGACTAGAACGTGTAAAGGAATGCATGTGACAGGTAGCCACAGAGGATAGCGGTAACTGTCCCATTACGATGGATGACCATACCTGTATGGGTGGTCCAACTGCACAACTCAGAATTCCACCTGTAGTGGCAGGTGGATTTGACCTGTAGAGATATTTTTCTCTAACCCAACATACAGGGTTACTTAAATGAATGATCCATTTATACAGCTGGATAATTTTTACTGTATCAGTTCAAACTAAATATGTTGTTCAAAGGTAATCAAAAGCAGTCACAAGCACAACTGTTTCATTAAGGTGAAAAACTTATATTTAACTCAGTATAGCAAAAACAAAAATTTCTCCTAAGTAATGTAGTTTTGATTGTTTGTGCCTGTGTGTGTCCCGCCTGGTCACCGTGCTTTGAGTGTGTTTGTCAAAGTGACTGACAGCGTGGTTGATGGGTACAGACACGTGTGACTGGCAGCCGAATTGGTCTGATTGTCCTGATTTGCCATTAAAGATAAATGGCGCCATTTGTTCCCTGCGGACATGAGTGTGTATCAGCGTGTAGGTGTTTCTTTTTTCCACACAGGAAGTCGCTCACACAGAGCGCAGGAGCTCACCAAAGGGGTGTCTTCCAAGGATGCATCCGAGTTCCTTTAAGTCAGTAACCGTGAATCACCTGCATTCTTACAGGAAGTCCCTGACCAGGAGGCGATTGTGTTTCTACAAATAAAGTGGCTGGGATGCGACTTTATTCTTGCAGGAAATGAGTAACCGTGAAATTTTGTGTTTTTTTTTGCAGAAAGTGGAGGACCTGGAAGTGATTTTTCTACAGACAAACAGGACACATCTCTAGTCTTACAGGAAATGAGTAACTAGGAAGTGTTTGTGTTTATACAGGAAGTCAGTGGCCAGAATGTGGTTTTCCTGTAGGAAGTGCATTTGTTTCAGCAGGAAAAGTTTTTAATGACTTTTTGTTTTAACAGCAATGCAGAATGGAATCCAAGTGACCGGGATACGTCTTTATTCTTACAGGAAATTGGTCACCTGGAAATGATTGTGTTTTTACAGGAAATCAGTGACCAGGAAGTGATTCTGATCCTACAGGAACTCAATAACAGGAACTGAACAGATCAGTTCCTGTTTTTCTACATTAAAACTATTACAAATCTGTATTTTATTTTTCAAGAATACCCAATAGGAACCCCCACCCCTCCAAAGTCAAACAATACTTCTTCTAATCCTGCTATTTCAGCTAAACATGTAAGTTCTTTCCATAGGAGTGTCCTCACTGCCTCCTGAATGTCTCTCTCTCAGGTTCAGCAGTCTGTAGCAACCAAAACCTCGTTTTACAGTGACTTTCCTCAGCGCAAGCAGATCTGTGTGTGCTAGTGTGTATATGTATGTGTGTGTGAGTGTGCAGGTACCTGTGTATGTCTGTGTATGCATGTTTTGTGTGAGTGAGTGTGTGTGTCTTCATACAGTGGACATTAGGGGTAACACCACACTCCGCCTTGACTCCAGTGTTCTGACCCACTTGGTCTCGCTAGATACTCCTGCAGCAGTCTCTCAGGTCCTAAAGCCAGTATTTAAAACTGAGCCCACTGTGCTGCAGGATGTCATCAGACAGAATGAAACAGTGTCCTGAATTAGAGGTGGGAATGGAGGGCAGTCTGAATGAGGTGAAATCAGAGACAGTGTTTGGGCAACAGCATCTTCAGTGCCGCCATTAACTCCACAACACCTCCTGGTTGTACTAAAACACGTGATGAGCTTTTTTGCTCCTCTGCTTAATGGCTGGCCACTGTGTCTCATGTACCTCTGCTACTGTCCCCCTCTCTCCCACCTCTCACCCTTTCCCTGTCCCTCCTCCTCCCACTCCATCCATCATTGCTCTCCTCTGTGTTAATTCCTTCTCCTCTGCCTCTGTACCCCTGTCTCCCTGGCCTCTTCCCTTTCCTGTTTTCCTGATCTTGATTTTCATCTTCATCCCTACGTCCCACCTCCCTTCCTTCTCTCCCCCTACCCCCCTTCCACTGGATCCTTTCCCTGCTCCAGTCTTTGTGTGTCCGGGGACCCTTCTGCGAGTGCAGCCCGCCAGCTCTCTCCAGGAAGCAGAGCACCAATCAGGGGCCTGGTGCAAGGACCCCCTGCAGTCAGGGGACCGGCTATATGTCATGCCCTGGACCCCCTATCGCACAGACATGCTGTATGAGTACATCTCCTGGGAAGATTTCCGGCAGAACCGCCCAACTACTACCTACAAGTGAGTGACCTCTATTGGTTAACAGTTGCATAAAGGCCCTCCAAAGTTATACTATGTTCAGTGAATTCTTATAGGTAAAAAACCAGGATGTTTGCATGTTTGTAAACATGCTGACCCGACTGGATTCTCCAAACATCTTGTTAGCACTAACTGAGCTATTTGGCCCTGTTTGCCATATCGATATGTGTTTTTATACTTGAGTTATTGTTCTGTGATTAACCTGCACATGCCCTTTCTAGGCTGCCAAATCGAGTGGACGGCACTGGTTTTGTGGTGTATGATGGTGCCGTCTTCTACAACAAGGAGCGCACGCGCAACATTGTGAAATATGACCTGCGCACGCGCATTAAGAGCGGTGAGGCCATCATTGCCAATGCCAACTACCATGACACATCGCCGTACCGCTGGGGTGGCAAGTCTGACATTGACCTGGCCGTGGATGAGAATGGCCTGTGGGTCATCTATGCCACTGAGTCCAACAATGGCCGGCTGGTGGTCAGCCAGGTGAGTGTGTGGAAGTTAACAAGGGTCAGGCAATTGTTGGGCATTGTGGGTGGACTGACCCCCCCTCTCCAATTCATTCCAAAGGTGAACCCATACACCCTGCGTTTTGAAGGCACCTGGGAGACTACCTTCGACAAGCGCCTCGCATCCAACGCCTTCATGGCATGCGGGGTGCTGTATGCTGTGCGTTCTGTCTACCAAGATGATGACAGTGAAGCAGATGGGGACCTCGTCCTGTATGCCTACAACACGAACCATGGGCGTGAGGAACCCGTGCACATCCCCTTCCCGAACCCCTACCAGTACGTGTCTTCTATTGACTACAATCCTCGCGACAACCACTTGTACGTGTGGAACAACTACAACGTGCTGCGCTACCCACTGGAGTTTGGACCACCGGATCCCACTACTGGTACCAGCTGTGTGTGTGTGTGTGTGTGTGTGTGTGTGTGTTTTTAATATCATATATGAGCTGAATTGTTTTAAAAGGGATCCTCTGTAGATTTCTTGGCTCATCAGTGTGTATCAGAGGTCAGATCTGATCTATAAACAGCCTCAGTAGACATCAGTATGACATTAAATTGTTTTATGGCCTAGTTGTCCATTTGTTGCGTAACATTCTCAAAACACGCAATCACAGCATATGCAGCAGTTAAGTAACTGACCTTATGATTTTGAGGTAATAGGTTTGAGCCCCAGTTTGGGAACGTTTTTTTGTATTTGAGGTAAAGGCTCTTAATCCAAATGGCTCATATTCAAGGCCAGCAGGCGGGCAAAAGAAAAATCAAGAGTAATAAAGCGTTTGACTGTAGTGCGGAAATAATTGGTCTTATTGAAATATGAAAAATCAACTTTCAGGAGGAAATGAAGTGTTTAGCACTAGCTCATTAATTTATAAAGCTTTGGAAAGATAAAAATCAACCACTGGGGAATGAAATTTCTGGGCTGTTTTTCCCGTTTCAGCATTCTGAGCGTGTTGGTCAGTGTGGACACCGCTAATACACACCGAATACACACTGAGCATGGAGTACTGGTGAAACACCCATATATTATCAGTAACCAGCTTGTGCAGTGCAGGGCCATGGTGGACTGGAGCCTACCAGCAAAAAAAGGGTGTGTGGCAATGTACACCTTGGACAGGACACCAGTCCAACACAATGTAATCACACACATACATACACACTACAGGTGGTTTAGAGTAACCCATTCACCTGAAATAAGTCAATGGACTGCGAGAGGAAACTCATGTGAACATGGGAAGAACATAAAATCTCCGCGCAGACAGAGCTGCACTTGAATCCATGCCCGAACCTGCAGCCTAAGACCTGTGAGGCACCAGCGCTACCTGCTGTGCTGTGTTGCCCACCTGTGAAACACAGTGCGTAAAGCACTTCAGTTGAACATGTGGCTGTACAGCTGAAGGGCACAGAACAGCTGGTTGAAGAAGCCACTGAAGGATCCAGCCTCAAATCCCACCCTCTTGCATTAATACCCCTCATTAATTTGTTTACCCTGATATAGTATAAATTGCCAGACTGAATAAATGGTTGTATAATTGTAAATAGCTTTGTGTAAAAACCTCAAATTGTAAGTTGTTCTGCATAAAAATGTTAAAAATAGTAATAACAATACACTTAGCGCCTCCCTTCCCTGCCTGATGTAGAACCTCTGTCCTTTCCCACCAGACCCAGAGACCACAACGCAGGTGAGCAGCACCACACAGGTGACCTTCACAGCCACTACAGCCCACAGCTCTGGCCCACCCACACCTCGCCCACTCCCGCCCACCTCACACCCCATTGGGGCCATCAACAAAGGCCCAGACCTGCGCCCCATCACAGCCACCGTGCCAGTGACTGGACGGGACGTCCGCCCACAGCGCCCCCCCCAGGGCCCAGAGCCACACCTGTGTGAGGGGATAGTGGTCAGTGGGGTGCAGTGGCCCTCCACCCAGAGAGGGGAGACGGTGGAGCGACCATGCCCCAAGGGATCACTGGGTAAGACCGTGTGTGTGTGTGTGTGTGTGTGTGTGTGTGTGTGTGTGTGTGTGTGTGTTTCTGTAGCAGGAACCCATAGGCTCACCCTCAGGGTGTTGGCCACACTCATATAATACCGCCATAGAGAGAAAGTGTGGCACAGATGAGAATTCCCCCACCCGCTTGGTGCTGAGATGGTGCCAGCACTCTGTTAGCTGCGGCCTTAATTGGTACATTTTGGCAAAGCCTTCAGACCCAGCATGGTGCGTATTAAGCAGCACAGGGGTGTGTGTGTGTGTATGTGTGCCTTTGCGTGTCTGGTGCGATGTCATACGCTTTGGTGCCACAATCGAGGCTAGCACCCCCATCTTCCCTTGTCCTCCTCTTCCTGATTTTTGGCTTCCCAGTCTCCCGTTTGAGTCTTGTACTGTTGAGCTGCAGGCATGGAACTCAGTGGGGTTTGTGGGTACATGTCTCCCCCAGGGTAATGCAGACTCTGTGCAGATATGAGGGCTGATGGGATTGTGTTTGTCTACTCTGTAGAGTCGGATTTTGGAAATATTATTCAGTCACCCCCCCGCCCATCTCTCTCCCCTCTATCCATCTGGACTGTGCCCAAACTGGTCACCAAACTGCTCCCATTGTTTCCCGGGCTCCTCCCACTTCCAGGTATTGCCTCCTACCAGTGCTTGTCTAACCCGGTGATGTGGAACTCCCGTGGACCCGACCTCAGCAACTGCACCTCTCCCTGGGTCAACCAGGTGGCCCAGAAGGTAATGTTTGCAAAGTCTGGCCCCACCTTCTTCTAGCACTGCCCTCCTCTTTGTCTTTTATTTGAGCACACAACTCCTCCCCCTTGTCTTATTTGGCTGTTTGATTCAGAAATTGTTGGTCTTTCGCTACCAGATCAAAAGCGGGGAGAATGCAGCCAACATCGCGGCTGAGCTGGTGAATCACACCCGCGGCCGCATCCACGCTGGAGATGTCAGCTCCTCTGTGCGCCTCATGGAGCAGCTCCTGGACATTCTGGATGCGCAGCTGCAGGCGCTTCGTCCCGGCAACAAGGAATCGGCCGCACGCAACTACAATAAGGTGCGGAATTGCATTCACATGTGTGCACACATACTCGCATGTTTAAGGTCACATGCTTGAATAATGACATGGACACTCATAAATAGACGCACATATTGTCAGGAGTATGCACACACATACACTAAAGGGTGAATCTTTCCTGACACACACTGAGGGACACCCACCACTAGTGAGGCAGCAAAGCTGTGTAACCAAAAGGTTGTTGGTTGACATCCTACTTCTACTGCTGTAGAGTAGCCTTATGCTAAATACATAACCTGAATTGTGCCTGTAAAAATATCCAGCTATATCACTGGAATAAATTCTGTAAATTACAGTAAGTAGCAAATAAATAATGAGTATCAGTCTCACACTCACCCCAACAGGCAACTGACACACATTAACGCTAACCTACACATGTGCAAACATACACGCACACCTCTCACGCTGTTCTCTTTCTTCCAGCTGCAGAAGAGGGAACGCACCTGTCGAGCATACATCCAGGTACCACCTGCCACTTTCACATTGTCCTTTGTACTCCTCTGCCCTCATCTCTCTCTCGCCCTCTAACTAATAGCCACCCAGTGATGTTAATTGTGTAATTTTCCTTTTTTTCTGTGTAACAGTTCTTATCGAGAATAATTGTAGAAAATGTGTCTTTAATGAAATGACTAATTAATACCCAATTAGTAGCCAGGAAGATAAAGTGAGCTTCCTTTTTTGACAGAGGGCGCAGTTGCCATCTTTGCTGACTTAGTGATGCGTAATTAGCCATCAATAAAAACTTGGACTTTATAGTTGAGGAGGAAGTGCCATTAAGCACATATAATGACGGGGCTCCTGAAGCATGCCTGGTGAAAATGCTCCAAACTCGGCACAAACTAGAAGACCTGAGATATTTCACAAACACGTAATCATCGCTATAATTAAATATATGAGGTGGAGGAGTATTTTGTGATTGTAAATTTATTGGTTTGCACTAGAGTGGGATGGAGAAGCACTGGAATATACTGTTAAGCTGTTTGGAACATGACAATTTTCACTTCCCACATTAAAATTTTCTTCTGATTATATTTACATAGTTTATATACTTAAATACTGTTTTATGATGCAGTGTCACCTGTAAACCAAAGATGAGTTTCAGACATGGTAAAGGAGCCCTCCACAGAGAAGTGCTCATCTGAAGGGCTTTTCTGTTACTTCCAGACATAAATATACGAACAAATTAGCTGCCTAGAGCCACCTAGTGATGGAAAGAGTTGGTGCACTTTTTGAGTGAAGTACAGGTGTCCCCCAAAAGCATCTTTAACTTCCAAGTTTTTGTGTATGTATTGCTTTGTGAAAAAGCAATTATTTAAAACCTTTGGGGAGTTACAACCAAATATGAGGCAGATTTTTTGCATTGCTGAGGAACAAGAGCCAAATGTCATTGGAATTTTCAAAGTTTGCTCCAGCAACCACTGCAGTACACAAGTGAACGCAAATCAGTAATAGGTTAGTTATGTTTATTGGGTTTGATGGCACAACTATAATTTGGTCCTGACTGAATTTATGTTTATGTGTAAGTAACAGCCCTTTTTATTATATGTTGTGAGGGACCTACAAGGACACAATAGCAACACCCAGCTCGCTGGTGGCACAGCTACCCATTCTTGTCCACAATTACTGTTTCTGCACCTTCATTTCAGTTTATGCTCACTAATTCTCGTGTGCCATTTTGTGATTTCATCTCCAGTCCATGATCTATCTAATGCATCTGTATTATTATATAGCTGTTTATAGATAAAATGAAATGTCTAAAAAAGTTATCTCCATTTTGATGGGTTTTGATGTTACTTGAATAAACATGGTAATCACATCTCTTAAGATTTCACCTCGCAAGCTGATTTATTATTTATTTGTCTAATGAGCAATGCTCCCTCCACCTCTCTTGTATCCTCACTTAACTTTCCCACAGTTGTGTTGTAACTATGAGTGTGTACATGTGTGAACCACATCTGACAAGTTTGTGTTGCTTTGGGCTTAACTGTGATCTCTCATCATCCCTCCCTCCAGGCTGTAGTGCAGACGGTGGACAACCTGCTCCAGCCGGAGGCCCTCAAGTCCTGGCAGGGCATGAACAGCACAGAGCAGGCGCACACAGCCACCATGCTGCTGGATGTCATGGAGAAGGGTGCCTTCCTGCTGGCCAACAACTTGTACGACAGCCGCTTTGCCGACCGAGCCACCAACATCGGTAAGTATGCGTGCGTGCGTGCGTGCGTGCGTGCGTGCGTGGGTGCGTGTGTGTGTGTGTACAGGTGCAGTTTGAATGCTTGAGAGCATTTGCTGACACCATTGGTTTGAGCTTGGGCTGCATCTGTGTTTGCAGGCCACATGTGCATGTAGCAGACAATGTGTGTTTGTATTGTATGAAATTTTGTACAAATGCTTGCTTTTGGACACACTTCTAGTATCACACTTTTATGGTGTTTGTATCAGATCTGGAGGTGTATGTGCTGAACACAGAGATGGATCTCCAGGACCTCTCCTTCCCACAATCCTATGCCAGTGACAGCACTATTCAGCTCTCTGCGTCCACAGTCAAGCAGTACAGTCGAAACGGTCAGTGATTCAACCTAGGCAGCTGAGTGTAACTTGGAGGCCACAGCAGCATAGCGGGTAGCACTGGTGGCTCACAATTTTTTGCCTGTGGGTTCAGAAATGGGTTTGAATTCAGCTCAGTCTGTGCAGGGTTTGCGTATTCCCCCCATATTTATATAGGTTTCCTCCAGTTGCTCTTGATTTCTCCTACAGTCCAAAGACATTTCGCATGAACTGGTGAATCTAAATTTCCTGTAGTGTATGTGCGTGTGCATGTGTGCGTCTGTGTGTGCATGAGTGTGAGATTTCCCTGAGACAGACTGGCATCTCAGAGCAAATGTAAACTACCTCAGACCCTATGATTCCAGAATAAGTTTTTGACCTCCATAACCCTGTACTGGACAAATGGGTATTGATAATGGATGAATGGTGATGAATAGATGCATTTAACCCCAGATTTTAGACTTCAGGCTCCAGTATTTCTACAGAATCTCCCGGAGCAGACCTAGACAAAGTCTTCAATAGCTGCTCTGGCCTCACATGGTAAATGTGTGGGTGCTGTTTGTTCATGTTTTCAAAGGTGGCCTTTAGTCAAGTACCTGAAGAGCTTTTAAACTTGTGCCCTTTTTACAGTCACAGTACAGTGATGGCGTCCCACCCGTATACCCCCCCCCATGTTCAGCTGCGTCACTTGTTTCCCCTTTCTGCTGCTGTCACTCCTTCAGCCAGTCTAAGAAGCTTATAAATACACCATTTGGCCTCAGGAGAAGCCCATTGTCTCAGCATTGTGCCTCCAGGTCAGGTGAAGGTGGTCTTTGTGCTGTACAAGAACCTGGGCACCTTCCTGTCCACTGAGAATGCCACTGTCAAGATGGAGGTGGAGCCAAATGCCGGGGGGCGTGGACTTGCTGTCAACTCCCATGTCATTGCCGCCTCCATCAACAAGGAGTCCAGCAGGGTGTTTCTGACTGAGCCTGTGGTGTTCACCATGAGGCACCTGAAGGCAAGCACTCTGCTCACACACACAAACACAATTCCAATAGTACATAGCCTATTACTGGCCAGCCAGATACAAAGAGCCTCATTTGTATATGCATATAATTCTTTTATTTGCTTTTTTAAGCCAAATAGAATGATAAAATCCAATCACCCACAATCTCAACACCTTTAAAATACATTACTTCAAAAGCTTCACACAGGTTCCTGCATCTAGTAATAGCACTTAGCTAAAATTTCAACCTTCCTTTGACTTTACATTCACAATACAACCTTTACTCCTCCCTTGGTAGTATACTTTTAAAAATGTAAAAATATCTAGTTACACCTTTAAAATGGTTATAAATAATACTAACTGCAACGAATAATGATGAAACAGATAAAGTTTGCACCAAATCAGCCTATCATTTGGAAGCCATAAAATATAGCAACTGAATCTCTGTCCTCCAGTTTGCCTGTAAAAAGAATTATTCTGAGTGCTTTGATTTGATTTGATTATAAAGTCCTAAAGCATTTCTGAAATATTAATCCAATGCATCTCACTAATAGTCACAGTGGGGAAAAAATACCACCCTAATCCATTTTTAAAATACCTGCGTGATATTAATGTTCATTGGAGAGTAATTGCAGTGCTCTGTTCCCACAGGAATATACAATTTTAACTGATAATATTGTCTTAAATAAACCATGTGCACATTTAGTTAATCTTTTAGCTACATTAATATTTTATGCTTGTGTGCAGAGACAAAATGGTATAAGAAGACAGGACTTTCGAAATGGAGAAATGTGCCAGTTTAGTAAACACATATACACACACATACACACACTCAGACTCATATGCCCCTGTCCTTTCCTGCAGTTGGAGAACCACTTCAACCCAAACTGCTCCTTCTGGAACTACTCAGAACGCTCAATGGTGGGCCAGTGGTCCTCGCAGGGCTGTAAGCTGCTAGACACCAACGGCACCCACACGACATGCTCCTGCAGCCACCTGACCAACTTCGCCGTGCTCATGGCCCACCGTGAGCCTGCTGTACGTACCACCTGCCTGAGTCAAGCTTTACACTTATTGGTTGAGCTGGTACCATGTAACCTGGGAACAGCGATCACATTTTCTCCTGCAGATTCACTTCTCTAACTCTCCCACTGATGTGCCGGCCTCTGTCTGTGTCTAGCAGTACCCGGGCCGCATGCATGAGCTCATCCTCTTCGTCATCACCTGGGTGGGCATCGTCATCTCTCTAGTGTGCCTGGCCATCTGCATCTCGACCTTCTGCTGCCTGCGGGGCCTGCAGACAGACCGTAACACCATCCACAAGAACCTTTGTATCAACCTCTTCATCGCCGAGCTGCTCTTCCTCATTGGCATCGACAAAACACAGTACGATGTGAGTCCACATGAGGCACAGGGTGGCACAGGCCTGTGCAAGCAAGCTAAATGCAGTCCAGTACAGACAAGAGAGATTCGATTATTGCAAAAAAATCCAACCCTGTCCACACAAGGTCTTATCAATTAAGGGGGAAACTAGACATCTAATGAGAGCTAGAATGGATTTCATTTTATACTGCAAACCAGACTGTAATAGGTGAAAAGAAAATATATATGTGTGTGTGTGTGTGTGTGTGTGTGTGTGTGTGTGTGTGTGTGTGTGTGTGTGTGTATAGAAAGAGAAAGAGAGAGAGAGAGAAAGAGAGCAAAGCATAATCAAACTCAATTCAGGCTGATATACACGAGTGCCAGCAAATCAAACACTTTCTGATCAGGTTGCCAGGAAACTAATTGTAACTCCTCTTTGTGTCTTGAAGATCGCCTGCCCCATCTTTGCAGGCCTGCTTCATTTCTTCTTCCTGGCTGCTTTCTCCTGGATGTGCCTGGAGGGCGTACAGCTATACCTGATGCTGGTGGAGGTCTTTGAGAGCGAGGATTCCCGCAGGAAGTACTACTATCTGTGTGGCTACTGCTTCCCCGCGCTCGTGGTGGGCATCTCCGCTGCCATCGACTACCGCAGCTATGGTACCAAGAAAGCGTGAGTGTGTCCCCTACAGCCCTGCTATATTGGTGCATGATATTGCAGAGCAGCACATTTTATGATGTCAAATGACCTCTCCTCTGCACAGGTGCTGGCTACGAGTGGATAACTACTTCATTTGGAGCTTCATCGGACCTGTGTCCTTTGTCATCACGGTGGGGCTCCCTCTGTACCCCTCCTTCTCTCTTACGTCTTTTACCTCACACATTTCCGCCGTATCAGCAGTTTGAAAGAGCACACAACTTGAACACACCTGAACCTGTTCTCTTTGAAACCAGTTGAACCTTGTGTTCCTGATGATCACGCTCCACAAGATGATCCGCAGCTCCTCGGCCCTCAAGCCCGACTCTAGCCGTCTTGACAACATCAGGTGAGTCCCTCTAGGCCTTGGTATCCCTTAATGAGCTGGATTGGAAACAAAGTTATAGTTGTAGTCAAGGAAAGAGAGTGGGGGAGAGAGGAGGATGCAAGGAAGGAAATGTGAAAAGAAGATGATGGGCAAGTGGCTTACGCAGGACAGTTGTACAAGGATGGCTGTTGTCATGGTGTCCATCCATAGGTCCTGGGCTCTGGGGGCGATTGCCTTGCTCTTCCTCCTTGGTCTGACCTGGGCATTTGGGCTCCTCTTCATCAATGAGAACACAGTCATCATGGCCTATCTCTTCACCACCTTCAATGCCTTCCAGGGCATGTTCATCTTCATCTTCCACTGTGCTCTCCAGAAGAAGGTAAATGCGTGTGTCTGTTGTGTCCAGGTCTGTAAGGGTCTCTATAAGCGTGCGTGTGTGTGTGTGTGCGTGTGTGTGACACCATTTCTCCTGCTCAGGTGCATAAGGAGTACAGTAAGTGTCTCCGTCACTCCTACTGCTGCAGCCGCTCCTCCACGTCCAGCTCTCATGGTTCGCTGAAGACCTCCGCGCTGCGTGCCAACAACCGCTACTACGCGGGCAGCCAGGCACGCCACGCCTCCTCCAACAGACAGGTGAACAGGCCACTGGGGAGCACCCCCGTTGCTTTCCTCCTGTAAATGCCAGGCAGGATGGGTTTGTTCCCCTCACACAGGTGTAACAGTCAGGTTACGCGAGGCAACTCATCCAGGCGAGGAGCTCCTCTCTGTGTGTGACCGACAGCCAAACCATGTTCATATCCCGCGTAGCAGATGGGCTCACTTTACCTGCGTGCGTTTTTCTGCCTGACAGGACAGATCCATCGTGTTTTTCTGTGAACTAGACAGGTTCCTGTTCACTGTGTGCATCTGTGTGACACTCGCTCTGTGATTCCACGTCTCTGCAGGAGTTCTCAATTAGTCTCCGTGCAGCAGTCAGGGTGTGTGTGACAACGAATATCGCTCTGTGTGATGGACGGGTCTGCTGTGGTGGTGTGTGCTGCGCTACATTGCAGCCAGGCTCTTTGTGACAGTGCATGTCACTCTGTATGACAGATGGGTCCTCCATGACGGTTCATCCTGCTCTGTATAGCTGGCGGTTTCTCCAGCGGCACCTGATGTTCTGCATGACAGGAACACACTCTCTGTCTACAGAGTCGCATTCGACGGATGTGGAACGACACAGTCCGAAAGCAGACCGAGTCTTCCTTCATGGCCGGAGACATCAACAGCACCCCGTCGCTAAACCGTGGTGAGCCAATGCCCCTTGGTGCTCTTTAACCCTAGCTGTCCCCTAGCACTAATCCTCTAATCTGAAACCCTTAATCCTAACTCCTAATCTTAACTCTGTCCTTCTAACCCTAATGGCCAGTCATCGACCCGAATCCTGACTCTTCCCCCTTTGTTCTGTCTCTCTCACACACACATCATCACTACCGTTTGCATCTTGGCACCCGCCATTGTCGGGATGCGAGCTTCGAGGAACACCAGGCGGGTGGGGAGAAGATGCGGGAACTAAATTGCCCTGCAGTTTCTGGGCCAACTTCCTACATTTTGCTTTTAATGAACTAATTATTGTGTGGGCTAGTAGGAGGTAATTAGCGTAATTGTGGAGAGCGACAGCGGCGCGTGACGTGATGAAGAGATAGTGGGCTACTGGGGGCTTAATGAGGGAGCGGCACGGGGACGGGGGCGTCGGTGAAAATGGAGGAATTTAGCAAGCTGGGTGCAAAAATGCATGATGAAGAATGGGGAAGGGGCCTGGTGGAAATCGAACAATCTTTCCTTTTGTGTAAAAGTTCTTCATTGGCAGAAAGTGAGCAGCTGCAGACAGATTGACGTGGAGCGATTTCACAGGCACAATAATTAAATTGGACGTTATCTCGGAGGGAGAGAACTGCTCTTATCAATCAAATATTCTCTTATCTCCTCCCGTCTCCCTCGACCCATTTCTTTATAAATTTTTTTCTGTGCGACACCGGCCGGTGCTGGAGAAGTGCTGCCTGTATGAATTGCTGCTCTTTTGCTTTACTCGGGCAAACTATCGTAGATTTCACACGATACTCCGATGAGATTCTTCTCTCCGATTAAAACTAATGTGTTTTCTTTTTAAAATCCACTTCAGGGTCTCGATTGATATCCCACTAGTTTGTCCTCTGCTAGTTCATTGACAGTGTGTTTTTATTTTTTCTTTATGCTTCTTTTCTGTTTCTTTTCAAAAACTTTTCGCAAAAAATCATATTTAGATGTTTAAGGTTTTACTTTTTACCCAGTCAAGGTTCTAGCAAATAGAATAATTTAACAGCTGTGACCCTTATAAATATGCAGTGCTCTTTTCTCCCGAACAGTTCTTTTGATATAAATTTTTAATCATTTTTTCTTTTTCTGTTGTTGCTCTCCTGCCCTCTTCCTGTTCCTTCGTCCTTCATCTCCCTTCATCTTCCTTTCTGTTGCTGACAATTTTTCTTCAGCCGCGATGGGGAATCACCTTCTGACCAATCCGGTGCTACAGACTCGCTCTGGAACCTCCCCCTATAACACACTGTTGGCCGAGAGCTTCAACCCCACCTCACCCAGTGTCTTCAACTCCACTGGTTAGTTTACTGCTCATCACCCCTCCACAGGGTCCATTTCCTCCTTTTTAGTGACCAGTTTTAGTGACATGTGCATGCATGTTTTGAGTTTTTAACTGCATGCGCGTGTGTGCGTGTGTGCGTGCGTGTGTGTGTGTGTGTGTATGTCGTGCACACATGTGTATTCTCAAAAAGCTCCAAACTGCTGGGGGCTCTTTAGACATCATTTTTATTGAATAATTGAAGGGGTCCCAACATCATGCATCAGGCCACACTCCTTGCCAACACATTTTTACAGGAAGCAGGAACCAAACCTCATTAGAATGTCTAATTGCTCTCGTCATGGGTGATGAATGTTGATTAAAATGAAATCAAGCATTAAAATTTAAACTGGCATACTCTTCACTCTAGGTTTGCTAATACAGCTACAATTATTGTAAAAAATGCAACATTTTCCTTTATTCAAAAGCTGAGTCACTATGAAATCTACATAAAATGATTTTAGGATAAAATGACAAATTTTATGTGATCAGATGTTTGTGTCTGTGTGTGCATCTTAACATGTTTTTGTGTACAACCGCATATCTGGGGGGGTTGTTTCATCTCCCCAGTGCTAATTAATCCACATTATAAATATTGTAAAACACATAATGGAGGAGGTTGGAAGACGGCTGATGGAGACTCAGGCTTAATCACTGTTTTTGTGTTTTTGTTTTTATTTCCTCACTTTTCCTGCATGGAATAGGAACCTTCCGAGACCCAAGTAAGACCTGAGCTTATTTAACTTAGATATTATACATTGCTGGTTATTAGCTGTTTTGTGTGTTATTTGAAGTGCTGCATTTGTATTTTGTGTAGGCTGCATGATAACAATGATTTTGCATCCTGATCAGTGCTCTGACTGATTCCCTCTTTTGCTGTGATTGGTCCAGAGTCTGGTCTGTCTAAGAGCCAGGACTCGTGTGGTATGGAGACCCTCCCTCTCAATGGAAACTTCAACAACAGCTACTCCCTGCGGAGTGTTGGGGGTGGAGACTTCCTCGGAGGAGGGGTGGGAGGTGCAGACAACAACCCGCCTCTTCTGCACCCGAGAAGCACTGGGACACTCAGCGGATGCAGCATCAGGCGGAACCTGTCCGATGCTGCTGCCTTCGAGAAGATGATCATCTCAGAGCTTGTGCAAAACAACCTCCGTGGGGGTGGTGCTGGTGCAAGTGGAGGGGCTCCCAGCGATCGGTGCGGTAGCCTGGCGAGGGGCCGGAGTGGCGGGGCCACAAAGGGCGGGGCAGAGCCAGGGGCGGGTGAGGAGGAGCCCCACCCCTCACGGGATGTGGAACGGTTGTACAAGGCGCTGGAAGAACCTCTGCTGCTGCAACGTGCCCAATCAGCCCTTTACCAGAGTGACCCTGACGAGTCAGAAAGCTTCACTGCCGACCTGACCGAGAGCCTGGAGGCTGATGGCACAGGGACCCGCTCGCCCACCCGGGACTCGCTTTACACAAGTGGCGCCAATCTGCGGGACTCGCCCTACCCTGACAGCAGCCCTGAGCCTCTGGAGGTGGTGCCACGCTCGGCCCAGCCCCCCGAGGAGCTCTACTACAGCTCGGGGCGCCCCGCCATTGGGTCCCGCGGTGGCCCCATGCAGACCTTCTACCAGCCCCCTCCCAGAAGGCCCAGCGGGGAGGGCTACCTAGCACCACCGGGGCTGGAGGCCCCCCATGAAGACACAGGTGATGGGCAGATGCAGCTGGTAACTAGCCTGTGACTAGGACGGTGGTGAGTGGGACCCGAGGGATACGGAACTTGTTAATAGCCGGCCAACTCGGCCACTCTCCCCCTCATCTTCACAGCTACTCAGCCACTGCCTCTCTGTTCATCCTTGTCATGTGACAGACCAGCAGGCAGATGGGAAGGTTCTCACTGACATCTCACTGTTAGTGTCTCCCTCTGGTGGAGGAGTGCAGCTTGCTTTTACGTTCTCAACCAAACACAGTGCTCTGCTATTGCTCACTGCCCACCCACCATTTCCTTATTTGTTCCACCCCTCCTCCTCCTGTTACAACCTACTTACCTCCCCCTGTTCATATCACATTACCCCTCCAACCTTCCCATCCTTACCTCTTGGGCGCCGGCTCTTCTCGTTGTTCCGGATCTCTCTATCCCCTCCCCACCGTCAGATTTTGCTCTCTATCTGCGCTCCTCGGCTCCTGCTCTTTGCTTCATGGGAACCGGGGAGGTGCCAACATGACGCAGCTGATGTTCTGAAAATGCTCTTCTACGTTGCCAAAAAAAAGAAACAAAACCTCCAGGATGGACTGTGGAGATGCACTGGAGAATCAACACACACAATGCGCAAGAACAAACGCTTGAATGTGTAAAAGTAACGAACAGTGGCGGCGAGGAGAGGACAGGTTTTTTTTTTAACCTGTGTTTCTTGTACAGAACAAAAGCCCCAGTGATTGGGGGAGCGCACTGCCGCGCCTTAACCTGGAAGAGAGGTGGGCCAGAGGTCAGGGGTCAGGAGTTTTGAGGACCTTCTCAATGGAGTGATGGGAACTTACAGAAAGTCTTTTTTTTGTTTTTTATTATCTGCTCTGGACAAAAAAAGTAAAGAAACAGTTTAAAAAATACTTCCCACAACCCCTCCAGACCCCCCATTTCTTGAATTTATGTCTGAATGCTGCAAATGAGGGGCAAACCAGGGGCGCCCCCACCCCTCCCCACCCCACCGGACAATATCAGGTGAAACTGGACACGTTCTCTATATGTTGTCATGGCAAAAAGGTTTCTAATTGTTGCTACTTACTACTCCACCTATTATTCTAATCCAACCTTGTAAATAACAGCCAAAAATAACAAAAAAAACAACAAGCAAAGTAACTAAGATATGAAGATATAAAATTGAGTTCTTGTATTGCAACTTAATGACTAAAAAAAGAGAATAAAACATGTAGGAGTTTGTGACCCCGAATGACACACTTTTCTTTGGTTTTCCTGGTTCTCTTCCTGTCACTCCTTCAACCCCGTTCTTCAGCACTGCGGGTATGAATGGATGGTGGCAAGCTGTTGGGGGCGTGTGGAGGGAGAGGTCAGAAATGATTTGCATAATAGTTTTGAAGGTAAAGAAAAATAAACTTCCTGGCACAATTTTTGTGTAATATTATCCATTACATCTTGTAACTCTGACATTCCTTTGGCGCCCTAGGCGGGAAGTGCTCAGCAACAGCGGGCAGACGGCGACAGGGTTGGGGGGGCGGGGGTCATGGGGAATGTTTACACTGCCACAGAAAAGCACTGTGGGTAAAAAAAAGGGAAGTGGCCATTTTGGGAGGGTGGCTGTATCTTTCTGAGAAGATTAATATGATAGACATAAAATTACTAGATTTCTTTGTTACACTTGTCGAGTGTACCTCCTTAATGGAATCAAGCCTTATAGAATAATATAGAATTATATGGGATAGGATTTATTCTGTCAGATCATCTATGTTAAATGCAGCTGTATTTATATATCTGCGATAGAAACCGCTGTGCTTAGAGAACCTGTGGTGGTTATTCATCGTGCGCGTCACTTCAGGAAGCCATTTTGGATATGTAGCGCATCAGGAGAACCATATCTGAAGGAGGCAGTGTGTGCGAGCGACATTGTCGCTGCTGGCGGCCATCTTGTTTCCTTGGTCAAAATTGTGATTTAAAGTGGAGATGGGGGGGGGTTCTGCTCATTGTCAGTATGGCAGTGTTGATTCTCAAACAGAAGCACATGCAGGACCCCCCTAATTGTCTAAATTTGGTCCTCCATGCACATACAAGTGGGTTTTTTAAGCATGATGTTGAACTTATGACAGAAATGTGTAAAGGGCGGCAAGTCACCCTGAAGCTGGTCTGATGTAAGAAGCGTGTGCCTTGGTACATGATGACTTCATTAGCGTGTTACCCCAACTCAGCTCGCTCTTTGCTCTGTCGGGGGCCTTTTCCTCTACGTGATCTGACCAATGCTCAGTGGGGTGTCGCATAAGACATGTCTGGGGTCCAGACTCTTTTCTGTATGCTTTTTTTCCTGTTTTTGACAGCTGCAGTGGATTTCTTTTGGCTGTTGAGTAAATTTTGCTGTATTATAATTGACCAGACTGAGTGGGATGGGGATGGTTTTTTTGGAGACATTTTGCTGCATCTGTATCTGTCAGCTCTGATGTCTGTGGAAGTGCTTCGCTCTATCACTGTGTGTGTGTGAGAGAGTTTGCGTGCGTGTGCGAGTGTGTACTAAATGAGTGAATGTCATTGACACGAAACAAAGGAATATGGAAATATAAAGAATGATTTATAATTATGAGTATTACTGATGGCGAGAAAAATAGTGATGATGATGATTATGATAATGATGATGAAGGTAATGGTGGCCATAAAGGTGGAGACAGTGCCTGATGTTGACGATCATGATGATGACCAAGATGCTCGAACCTGAGCTGTTCCTTAGCAGACACTCTGAAGTCAACTCTCTCGCCCACATCTTGATCTTCAAGTCTTCTCTTTAAACCAAAGTCAAATCCCAGTTCAGCACACCAACTGAGAATTCAGAACAGGATCCTGGTGTGAATCACACTTGTGTACTTGTTACCAAAGCTGAGCTGCACAACTTCTGTACGTGTAAAACAAAGACCAATGTAATTTAAAGGAATTATCCTGTGAAGTTCCTCCGTATCCAGCTTGATGAGAAGGTGAAGGTTACCTGGGGGGCTTTGTGCTGGGTTGTTTTGTTGTTCACCTACAAATGTCTCCCTTGTTTGAAGGCATTTTAAGGAGGATCACAGTGAGTCACCATGGCCGCACAACCACGTCAGTCTGACTAGGAGGTCTGGTTTCTTATATTTCTTAGGCCACAGACGCTGAGCTTCTGCTTTGTAACAGTCTCTGTAGGCTTGTTCTGTCATCAGTTGGCCCAGTATCTCTTCAGATTCAGCTGGATTTATGATCATTTCATGTTCTTTTGTCTGTATGTAAGGCTTGCTGGTCTTATCTGCTTCTGGTCCTCATTTACCCCCCCCCCCCGGCCCTCCCTCCGAATCTCTTGGTTTGAGTTTCTCCAAGAATCATGGCTCTTTGTGCCTGGAAATAGCACAAGCTGGTATCACCCTGTGTCTCTTTATTGCCAGGCCCGCTTTTGACCAGCTAAAAGCAGGAGGGAGCATTTTTCTGGGTCAAAACCACAGCCGAGTCCACAAGGAAATGTGTCACAGTGGCGCTGCCACATGTCGGCTATACAGCAGCTTGTCTGTGGTCTGGCCGCTCTTGTCAGAGCCTCCCTTTCGACATGTGTCGGAGCACAAAAAAACCACAACGATGCCTCAAACAGCGAAGGACAGTCAAGGAAAATCACAGTTAGTGGGATTGTGGGATCAGTGTGTATAAACCCACTTCAGTGAATTGTATCACAGAGAGGTTCAAACAGGACTGTTTGTAGTCATAATTTAGTAACGGTCTGCTGCCAGTCTCTGGTTAATCATCCAGATGGTGAACTAGACATGCAGGAATAGGCTGCTGTGTCTCTTTGCGCTGACCAGCTGTCCACTGATCCTGGTGATGAGGGGGCGCTCGCTCTATTCATGTGTGTTCAGACAGTGTTTGAATGTTCTCACCTCTGAGGCTGCTGATCCAAGCGGCAGGAGAAGATGTGCTCAGGCACATACAGGAGCTGTCACATATGCATGCAAATGGTGTTTCACACACTCTTTGATCTGAAACCTCATCAGCATACAGCTCTGTGCAATCGGGTGTTGGCTCTGCGGGGTGTAGGGAAGCCGAGCTGAAGCCGGTCTCCGGGGTTATGAAAGTTTACACACCCTGGAGGGGAGGCAGGAGTGTATCTCTGCAGGTTTTTATTCCTTTATCTTTTTAGCTGGCCTCACACATGCTTTTTGAGGGATATGATTTAGCACCGTGAGCCTCCGTGATCTCTCCCAACCCCTGAGGTGAGGGAGCGTCTTCAAGGATCTGTGAGAAACTGTTGGATCTCTAGGTAAAGTGGGCGTGTTGTTCAACTTCCACACCTGTGCCAGCTGGATTTCTGTGGACAGCTTCAGTAGTCTGTTGCACCTGACCTAGCAGTCTTGGCAAGGGAATGTCCTGAGGATGGAGAGATGTGCCAAAGGGTGATGTCACTGAGGTGGTTTGGGAGCAGGAAGTGTGATGGGCTGGAGATCCTGGTTGGATTTGGTCAGACTGCATGGTATGCAATTAACTTGTGCCAATGAAGTTATGCGAAGAACAACCATAAGACATTTCTGATTTTCTACTACTTGACAATTTTTATCACTGTTGGTTTATTTTGCAAAGACAAACCTGTTGTTTTATGATTTTAACAACACTCTTTATGTTCTCATACTAAGTGCTTTGGCAGCTGTTGGGGCTGAAGGGACTGGTTTTCTCTGAGTGTGTATGTCATCGCAGGTTTTTACTCTGTATCAACACACATATTAATAAAAAGATCATCATACAACTAAGGTTGTTCTGTCCTCTGTGCACCTGTGTGTATTTTTGAGGACCCGTGGGTGTTTCACTGGGAACAAACCCCCACATAAATGAAATTTTCTTGGTCAGCAACCTAAATAGACAGTGGATACCAAATTATATTTCTTCAGTTAGAGACAGTTTACTGGAGCAAGGAAAGTGTTCCAAGGGCCAGGATAAGACGTAGATAGACACTACTGTGAAAATATATACTTTTTATTGTTGCTTTTATATTTAACTGAATGCTGACATCACTGGCAGTTATTTTTTATTTTATGCCTTCAGCATGTACAGTACAGTATTTAATATTTTGCATTGCACACAGCTAACACAGATTTACCCATTGATACAGCTGGGTAATTTTTACTGTAGTAAAGCTAACAAAAGTTAACTTTCTGAATTGAAGTAATTGCAATCCTTGTCTGAGGTAATAAAACATTTTTTACAAACAATGTATGCATAAAACATGAAGGAAAATATTATGTAAAAAATGTGTAGTAAAATAGCTTTAAAAAGCACCATCGCTGCAAACCATAGCTAAAATTTGTTGCTAGTATAAAGGTGAAATATAAATCTAGTACAGAAAGATGAATGGATGGAAACATGGATGGAAACAGAAGAAACTGTGTTGTCATTTTGCTGAATAGGCTTTCAGAACCAAATGAACCCATAAGAGCAAATCAGATCTCATACGTTCTCAGCATCTCTATCATGGATCTGCTTCAGCTCCTGGTTACCCTGGCGTTTCCAGCAACGCTTTCTGAAGCACCTGCAGGAGAAACCAAATGAGCAGCTTCAGCTCAAAGAACCTGTAACCTGTAACCCAGAACCAAATCTTACCCAACAATATTCTCCTGTGACAAACCAACTTCACATTTATTTCAGCGTTAAAAATAAATACCACCGATGAATCCCAAATGTTGAAACTTATTCGACAGAAAAGTCAAGCAAAATTTGATCAGGGTGAGATGTCCTTACTCACAGGTGCCAGTCATGTCAAGAACATTCAATTATATATCACGCAGCTTTTCAGTGCTCACCCCATATTCCACACAACTAGGACGGTAATGATGAGAAGTACAGCAGTGGCAATGGAAGCTGCAAAGGCAGAAGACAGAATATTTTATCATAACTACAACTAAGAATCTGGTTGGAGAACAAATAGTATTTCCAAACAAAACTGATAGGTTGCTTTTGCTCTCCAGGGACAGACTGTCTGCAGCTGAGGATGAACTTTCTTCTTTACTCTGTGAAACTCTGTTTATGAAAATATTTGCAAAGTCATATTAACAGTTTAACATGTTTTAAGGAGACAGCTGGACTTCAGCCAGCCCAGTCCAGTGATACCGTCCAGTCACTGAAATCAGCTGTCACAGGTAAGCAGAACTCGGTCGTAACAGGTTATATTTACTCCTTTACATTTTTACAGAAATTGTACTTTTCTGTCTGCTTTTTTTGCACCTCTACTTTTTTGAGTAAAAACGCACTTTTGCAATAATGTTTTTTCCTTCCTCAGTCCTGTTCCTCCTGGCAGGACACCACTAAATGCCACTGGAACCAACAGCTTGGTAATGTATGGGTTAACTAACCCAAAAGGCCCAGTAACTACACGTCCAACATCACTTGTCACGTGTGTCATCATCTCTGTCTATCTGCCTGAGGATTTCAGTCTCGAGCTGCACAGCCACCTAAAAACATGTTCCACTAAGTTCTTGCTCTTCCCTTCTTGTACAGCTAGGTTGCTAACTATTCACTAACTAGCTAACCAGCTCTGTGTGCTTCCCAATCACAGTGTCAGCACTGGAACATCATTTAAAACCTCACTCACATAGCATCTATCAAGCAGCAATATAAAAGTTGCATAACTTTTATTGAAGCTAATGTTTTATATGGTAATTCTGATGTTTTAAATGAAATATTTAAAGCTGGATAACTGTTTACATGTATTTTGAGCATCTCAGCTGACTGGTGTTTTCCATTTGCTGGTTATTTGCATAGTGTTACTTTCTGTCTGGCTTCTCCGTGTGACTGAACTGCCAGCAGTGCAGTGGATACACTCACACTGATTCATTTAGCAAATTCTTCTCTCCAAAGCAGCAGACAGTTAATGAAAAGTGCATTTCAGAACAAGTGAAGAGTTACAGATGCAGGCTTGAGTCTCAAAATTATTGGTTTGTCCAGGACCACTGTTTTTTGCTCATAGGAAAATACTTACAGAAGATAAAATTCAGAGAATGTGATTATGACAGATGATACAGTGCAGATCAGTGGAGCAGTTACTAGATCTGAAGAGAAAGGTGTCTGAAAGAGATGTGTTTTGACACCTTTCTTGAATCCTCAGCAGACTATAGTCTTTGTTTTGTATTTATGTGTTTATTCTGACTGATAACTAATTTTATTTCATAAAGATTTTTAATTTATGGAAAACATGCACATTTTTTCCATAATTTAAAACTGTAAACTGTAGCTTTTGCCACCGCTGGTGGTTCAGAATACAGTAATCCCTCGCTATCCAAATATAATTCATCACTGAAAACGCATCAGATGCCAAATTTTTCAGATACTGAGTACCTATGCAATATGACACACTCTTAAACACCAGTTACCTAAGTAGAAAACTTTCAATGTTGTCATTAATTTACATGTTTATACTGCGTGGTGCAGCATGTACAGTACAGGGTGTTTCACATGTTAGGTCCCTACCAGTGTTACTGCGTTACATATCTGCTTCTTTGTTTGAGACAACAACCGGCATTTAAATAAATGTTTACTTTGAAAAAAAATTAAATGCACAATAAATGTGGTGATGCATCATGTTCATACAAAGCGAAATAGGCAGAAACAGCTGATAACAGCTGTGTACACGCGTGCCTGGCTTTAGATAGAATAGTACACAATAGAGTTTACTGCAGTACATACAGTATTATTTTATTGCAGTGCACTGTATGGTACTGTATGGTATTTTTTAATAGTTTTTTAACATTTATTTTGATTTTTATTTCCATTTAGATCTTTTTTATGGATAAGCGTTGAGTAAAAATTCATTATTGCAAAAGTTTCCATTCAGATACCAATACATCGGTGTTAATTTTCAAAAGCTGTTATAGTGCAAATTCAGATATCGAGAGTTACTGAAAACCAGCGACTGGTATTTTAAAATGCTTCACTTGTATTGAAGTAACAAGTTAAGTCATTTTTTGACCTGATACTTGTTATTTCGGTAAGGTCAATTTTTGAATGATTGCATGAGTAATTATTTTATTGAAAAACAACAGTACTTTTACTTCAGTATTATTTCTGCTTCCTCAACCTGTTCTGACGTTTCCTAACAAGGTTTCTTCAGTACACCTTCACTCACCATAAGTAAGCCATGAAGTTGGGGAGGCATCATTTTCAGGAGAATCTGGGTTAAAACAACAGAAATATCTGGATTAACAAGAAGATTTTGCTTTTATGCCAACTAAAGAGCTCCTGAAGCAAAACAAAAAGTAAGGCCTTACCTGAGACAATAAAATTCACCAGCATTTCCTTAAAAATCAAAAAGAAAAAGTGATATATTTTAAAAATTAAAAAAAACACATGCACATTCCAGCAATCCTTCGGTATCTGAACTCTGTATCTGAATTCTCACAATAACTGCGCTTGAAAATTAATACCTACATGTCAAAATCCAAATGGATTAGTATCCAAGTGGAAACTTTTGCGATAATGAATTTTTATCCAAAGTTTATCCATAATAAAAAAAAATCATAAGACAAAAATCAAAATAAATGTAAAAATATACAAATAAATACCATACAGTGCACTGCAATAAAATAATACTGTATGTACTGCAGTAAACTCTATTGTGTACTGTTCTATCTGAAGCTAGGCACGTGCGTGCACAGGTGTTATCAGCTGTTTCTGCCTATTTCGCTTTGTATGAACACGGTGCATCACCACATTTATTGCGCATTTCTTTTATTTTCTTTTTTAAATAAACTTATGTATTTAAACGCCGGTTGTTGTGTCAAAAAAAGAAGCAGATACTGAGGGTTACTTTGACACACATCTTTATTCCCTTTATTTGACGTCTCATAAGGCTGAACTCCGTGTGTAAGGCAGTGAAATGTCCTGTACTGTTAATGACAAATTAATGACAACATTAAGTGTTTTCTGATTGGGAAACTGCTGTATAGAGTGCATTACTGTGCTGAAGTCATGGGTTGACGTGTGCTTTCCGATGGACTGGGTGAGCATTATTTATTTATTTGCCCCATTTAAAATAATGGGAAACGCTCGGTATCCGAAAAATTCAGTATCTGACACATTTTCAGGGACAAATTAGATTAGGATACAGAGGGATCGCTGCACATTAAAATAATTGAAATGCTAACATATTTAATAAGCAAAAGGAGAGTGAACATGAGCAATAGAGTCCTCCTCCCACCTTTAGATTAGTATCAAGGGCAGTGTATGTGACATTCAAACACTGTTTGGTCACCAGAAGTCCTGGGGAGATGTAAGTCACTATGTCAGAGTTCTTCTCAAGAGAATCATTGAGTTGAAAATAGGCCAGAATGACATGCTGTGGGATGACAGACAAACATTGTAGGTCATAGCATGTACAGATATACATGACCTGCGTCTAAATCACATCAGCTGAAAACCAGGCAGAATTACTGAGTACCACTTGACCAGAAGCAGTATTTGCAGCATTTATTTGATTTGTGTGACAGAAAACAATGTAGTAATATGCAACTTAATATGATAATATATAACTTTTTTTATAATATCAGTTTTAGTCTTGTCTTTCAGGGTCTTATATTGAACATCAGGGACATCACAGTAATAGTTTTTGAAATGAGCCAAATACTTTTTTAGGTTTTGGATAAAACTGTTAGCAAAGCAAATAATTAAAAACAGCACAGATGGAAAGCAGGTTGTGTTGGTCCCATTGGAATAAATTTTTTGTCATGATGTGTCCAGATTCTGGATTACAGCTTGGTCATGTCTTGTTTGCCAAGAGTAAAACTGAAAAAAGAACTAATGCAAAACTCACATCAGTGGTCCAGTCCACACTGTGTAGCTCACTTTTAGTCCAGTTTTTTCCAAAGTTATAGACATACTTTCCATTTTGCTTTAGATCTTTACATGAAACATATTTGTTGATGAGAGTCACTAGAGAGGCTGGTGAAGGAAATGCGAGACAAGTACAGCGAGTCAGAAGTACAAAATAAAAATACTAAAATTAGCTGTGAGACACTGTCCTCTAAAGCTACTTTTCTAGTGTAATACTTTTGGGAGGGAGACTGTTTTGATATTCAGGACACTAATATGTATATTTTAACAGAAATGCCAAAAACAAAGCTTTCTAAAATGTAGCTTCCTATTCTATGCTTCAGTTTCAAATTCCTGTTCAAATTGGTACTCTGACTAAAAGAAGTTTTTCATCTGTCCTTCCAGCTAAACTCCTTTCACGCAGCTGATCAACTGAATGGTTTGCACCTTTTCACAGAGATGCGCAAGATGTACGGCCTTACAAACACGTATGACTGCTTTGCTATTAAGATATTTCTGTAGTACACCAATAACCAAACAGTTGTGAAGCACAGTTTTGGCAAAAATTTCGTCTTTTGTCATGATAAAGCACAACTTCTTAGTCAAGCGAGATGATACATCACACCCTACTGTAATTTCACGCTTCAAAATATGCGAAAGTGAAACCGCCGTTAGTAGCTAATAATGTGTGACTAACAGGAATATAATCTGTTGTCTCTTTCCCTAGACCAATAAATAACCATAAAAAAAAGTCTTACCACATCTTGCCGTAAATATTAATAAGATTGTGAAACTGCGTATAAAGACGTCAGTTTTTAGGTTACGGAGAATTCCCATTTTCTGAAAACCTTTCACTTTCGGCTCTGATGTCATTGCAAAACAGTGGTCTCAGTGATGGCTGGCTGAAGGATTTGGCTCAAAATCGTTCTTCTCCAGACAGCACCATCTTCGAGCCAGCCGTTTATGTCTGGAACCGAGGCTGTGGCCATTGCAGCTCTTTGTGGGCAGAACTGCGTGCTGACTGAGGAGTGGGAGCGGCAGACATATAGTTGTCTTCAAATGTACACAAGAACAAGCTCTGCAGGTTTGATATGAGTTGTGGCTATACCCACATCTTCTAACACATTCTCTCACAACAGAAATCTAATAATCGATGAAAAAAGACAAGGGTGCCTATGACTCACTCACTCACTCACTCACCTATGACCCCATGAATCACTGTTTGTCACTGTTTTGTTATACAGCAATTCCTGGTCTCTGGGTTGGACCCGTTCCACCATCACAGACTCTCTCTAAGGTCCCACATATCTCTGCTGGTTCCTTGCAGACATGGAGAATCTGAGCAGAAAAGATACATAGATTACTATTCCTAATATTAATAACACTTTTCTAAGTAAGGCCAGTTCTAAGTAAAACTGAGTATCCACCCATCTTACCTTGAGCTATTTTCAAGGTGAAACAATTTGTGCTTTGTTTTGTTAATCTCTTCCTTGGTTAAAACCACATGACCCAAAGCCAGACAGTCAAAAATAATGAATTACAAAATCTCCTAAAATCGTGGTAACAGACAGATTAGTCATAGATCTTCAGCAGTTAACACCCAGTCACAGTGAGATAGCCTTACTTGCAGGCATTATACATATTAAGACCATAGCATTACATGTAATAACTTAAATATTCACCATTTGCCCCACATAACCAGTGCAACAATGCCAAGAAAACAAATTTCTGTGAATCTCAAAACACAGAAAAGGAGCTTCATGGAGCAAAAAAAAATTCCAGAACAAATGATGGTGCTACTCCTCCCCAGAGCCACACTGACTGTAGTTTGAGGTAAACTTGTTTCTTAGTTATTGCTTGAAATTGTTATTCCTATTTTTTTACATTTACGCAAAGTGAAAAAGTTCTTATAAGATTGAGAGATAATAACAATGATATGTTCAGCTGTAACTGATACAGAATGAAACAGGCATAACCATTATTATGACAGTCGTTTAGCAGTTCAGTACAAGAACAGCAAAGCAAACAAAATAGCACAAAGCAAAGGCAATGTGAAATGAAACATGGGAAGAAAACCCCACTGACTTACACTGATATATTGTAAGCCATCTGTATGAAACAAAGGAAGAGAAAACACACCCCGGGTAAGTAAATGGGAGAAAAATAAACCTGTCCATAAATTGTATTCATGTTCATATTTACATGGATCGACAAGCCGGTCTACTTTGAGATCAGTTAAATTTGCTGCTACTGTGTTGGTGTGTCTAAAATATTTTTTTTCAGCTCTATCAGTCAAAACGCAGCTGTCACAAGTTAAATTAACTGAGAACTTACAGTTCTGTGGTTCTTGTTTTCCCATACATGTAATTTCCATTCTTTCAAATTTTCACAGAACTTTAAATTATGTAGATATTTTACTTACTGTAGAATCTGAGGAGGCAAATGACTGCATGTGATGAAACACATTTTAAAACACTGAGTCAGCTATGAGCCTCTAGTGTAAAAAATGTGTCATTTTTCCCATTTGAGGGCCTTCCCCTTGTCTAATTCCCAGACTGCTGTGTTCACCACAGCTCCCCTAAGACGCTGTTTTGCAGATGAACTGTTTGGTAAACATCTAGTTTATTACAGATGTATGAGATGCTCAAGCTCACAAGCACTTATAATTCTTGCTTCACTATTTAGACTGTTGTTACTAAAATGGGCCAATCATCACACAGTTGTGAACCAGCTGTAAATGTAACAAAAATATTCAGTTTCCTTCAGTAAAACAAGATGATAAATTACACCCTCAGGTTTTATCATACATCATAATCTGTGCAGCTGAATGCATCACGGACATGGAAGAGGACTGTATGTGTCTGTGCATATTTTCTGAGCTCAAAGGGAGATTCAGAAGATGTCCCTACAAGGACAGTAACCCCTGAAAAAATAGCGCTTGGTATGGGGGCATGCGCCTCTGAACCATCACACTGTCCAGGAGAGATCAAAGAAAGCATTAAAAATCACGCTGTTGTGTACAATTGCTCCTCAGGTTATTCATTTTCGACTAACAAATTTTTGCTGTTAAAAATTTGGCAAGAGTATATAGTCCTTTTTATTACTGAGGAATCTGTGAAACTCTACAGTCAAACTGGAGACCCCTGTTTGGAATATGAAAGTACATAGATGACTGAGATTTTTTTCGAATATATTGGCCGGAGTCACTAACAGAACCGTATGTATATGCACTGTCTGTTCGAAAGTGGAAAATAATGAACCTATTATTTGTGCTAATTTTTATTGCTATTTTATGCCAACATCTTTTGACAGATTTACCACCAGAGAGGAGCAGGACGGAATAAACACCATGGAGTGGGAGAATCCGACTGACCGAGTAACACAGAGCAGACCTCACGTGGTCTCACAGTTGGTCTGGGTTCTTGTCCAGTTCTGTGGCTCCTGTCTGTCCTGACGATTCACCCAACATCTTTTGAAGTACCTGCAGGTAAACCAAATTGGGAACTTTGTCTCGACGCACTTTGAGGCGCGAACCACCATGACATGAAAATCGCATCCCGCAATGGGCTCTTCTGAAAAAACAATTTGTTTCACATGCACTATAGCATTAAATACATCCTAAGTCAATCAGCTGATATATAATACATATTTAATGCATAATTTACATTGAAAATTGGGATTGAAATCTTTTATTTATGTGCACTAGTCATGTTAACATCGAGTGACAGCTCCACCCCATTCTCCACACAACCAGTCCGATACCAGTCAGAAGGACACCAACGCCACCTATGGAATCTGCGCAGGCAGAGGACAAGGTGTTCATTTTCATGTCATGACAATGGAAATATTGTGCAACATAAATAAAAAAAATTCCCAACGCAGAAGGAAAGATGGCAGGTGTAAAAAGAGCATTTGCTCTCCATAGCTGTACTGTTTCTAGCTTATTTCTTTATCAGACTGTTTTGTCCAAGATGACTTGCAGGTAGATTTATAAAATTGTAGGTCTAGTGTGACATATTGTGTGGCAGCTAACCAAGTCTCAGTGTAGCATGGGGTGTAGCTCAAGTTAATCTAGTTATTCTCTGAAGTTCTGTTTATGGTCACATTTACAAAGAGTGAGGCAGTAGATTTGCTTTGAGACCATTTCAGTTCGCAGCTGCTGTAGTTCCATCATGTCAGTAAGAGCCGCTTTTGTGTCACTGAAATAAAGCTCACAGTTTTAAATCTCAGTTTGTGTTCACGAACTTTGGAGGCTTTCCTGACGAGGCCGCCTCAGAGAACCTTCAGTCACCAGTGATCCAGGGCATCAGAGAGCTGACATTATATGCAGATGCCAGTTTGTTTCCATTATCTTCAGGCTGAGAACAAATTAACTTAATATGAGGCTGTTATCCCCGTGTGTATTGTCTTCAGCTACAGCTCCAACCAACCAAAGCGCACAACAAAATTCAGGCCTTACTTGACACAATAAAGTTGATCAGTATCTCCTTAAACAAAACGGAAAAAAATAGAATTTACTTTAAAATTTTATGAAAAAACATGGTTTATGTAAAATAGATCCCAAAATATTTATGAAACAGTGAGTGAGAGAGAGACAAGTGTGGCCGCCTCTAGTTTAGCATCAAGGGAGCTGTGTGCGAGATTTAGCCACCGGGTGATTTCAAGACGTCCCACGGAAACGTGGGCCACCATTTCAGGGCTGTTGTCTGTGGTGTTTTTGAGGTAGTCAGTATAGGCTAGAACAGTGTCCTGTGGGACCAGGCAGAGACACTGTGACATGCAGCATACGTTGATGTACAGGGGCAAGAGAGGCTCTACATCTAAACATGTCAGCCTAAAAGAATCTGTCACCATACAGCTCTGTTGAGTAGAACTAAACCAGAATCTCTGCAGCAACATCAGTATTTTTTTCAAAGGCCTGAAGGAAGAACATGGACACTTGAGGACACGGGAGACAGCAGACAGTGCAACGGTTTGAAGGAACTAGGTTCAAATCATGCTTTGGCTGTAGTAGCCATGAGCCAAGTTGCTCGTGTTTATGGGATGCAAAAGGAGATGTGGAGATGGACCAGAGAAAGGACCTGTGAGTTGTGTGGCTCACAGGTCCTTTCTCTGGTAAAAAAAAAAAAAAAAAACAGGTAGTTGCCACAAGGTATTTTTCAATAATTGTAAATATCATATAACTTAATACAACCACAAAAATCAGCTATTAGAAAGTAATTTTTATTTATACTAGCTGTATGTAAAAATGTTATAGAACCTAATCTTTATATAAAGGAATGACTGAATTATTTTCTCTTTATTTACTGTGACTTGGGGAATAAAATGAATTCAGTGACAAACAGATTTCCAGACCCAAAACTGTTCATAAATTGAGGAGTCAGTTTAATTGCAACAGTGCTTATGATGGTGGTCCCAGTCGGGTTTATTCACATCAGTCGGGCCTCCATCAGCGTCACGTTGAAATGGGACAAATCAATAGTTTAAACTCAGATGTACTTGACTGGCTACAACATATGACAATACACTTGAGTGCCCATCCGTCCCATGGTTAAACAGTTTTAGTATTTATGTACAAAAACATCTCTAAAAAATGATGAATATAAAGTAATAAATTCTGTTTCCTTCATCTCTCCCCAGGTTAGCACAATGTGGCCCGGCCTCAGAAAGACTTATCTGTACTATAAACCGAGAAAGAAAATACTGCACACAATTTGAAAAAAGTAGTTTCAGTTTATAGTTGATTAACAGAAACAAAAATGTAAGAAATAATCAGGTTTGAAACAAAAGCTAAGTTCTCGTTCACTACATGGACTTGTCTGGACAAGTCTAGAGTCCATTACAATAGCACAGAGCACCAGGCTAGTCAGGGTGTCCTCTGGACAGAACACAAGTCAATCTCAGCTCAGCCTGTCCTCACACACACTAATGGCAGCTTACGGTCACCAGTGACTCCTATTTGGACTGTGGGAGAACATGCAGTTTGAACACGGAAAGAGTGAGATTCAAACCCACATCGCAACAGCACAGGCAGGGCTGACCTTAGGGCAACGCAACCTATCTGGACGACTTCTTTATAAGTATAGCTCTGTTTTATGAGTAACAAATGTCAGAATGTAAGTTAATAAGTACAGACATAACACAGCATAACAGCAGAAATGAATGATGCTTAATCTGAACTAATCTTAAGGGCCGGGAGCCCTGCCAAAATTTTCTAAAATGATTCCCGACTCTGGCCCTGAGCCCAGGTGCTGTGAGGCACTGTGCTTCCCGAAAAACACAAAACTGCAAACATGGCAGGTTAACGGCTTGGCTGCAACAAAACTGATATACGACTAAACACAATCACCGGGATTAAGAAAAGGAAATTATAAACAAGGGTGTTTTTATTTTAAACTGTAACCCTCCAACAGCCTTTATTTTTATATTTTCAAGTCACTCCACTAAGAGAGTATCCTGCCATGTCTTCTGTGTTATCCAGCTTCATGTCCTTACAGCCTGCAGGAGAGATGAAAATCATACAAAAGACATTTACAAACCTTTAGTTCCAGTGATAGTCACAGTTATCATATTCGATAGACGTGTATGGGACGTATGTTAATATTTATCCTGTAAAGAGTCACAAAACACAAGGATATACATTTTGTTCTGTATGATGGGTGGTTGTTCACGGTTGTTTGTGTCCTGTGGCCATAAATATTCCTGTGAAGTATGTACTTCTATATTTAATGAAATATGAAAATATACGGTCAAGCTGGAGGATCTCAGAGTTTGAGTAAACTGTGGAGTTGGAGAATATATTGGTAGGACTCAAGAACAGACCCCCACTTATCTATGCAGCATCTTGCATTGAATCCATCACTGTTAACCGGAGTGTTATTTCCCTGTTAATTGGGCGCTGAAAGTTGTAAATAATGAACCCATTCAGTTTGCTTATTCAAAATATAATTATTTTTGTTTTATGCCTGGATCTCTGACAGGTTCATCAGCAGGAAAGAGAAGAACTGAACAAACACTCACGNCCACTGGCTTGTGCCTGTCCCGATGATTCCCACAACATCTAAAGTATCTGCAGGTAAAAACAAATAAGAGACTGCAGTTTAAATCACCTTTAGCCAGGAATATCTATGACATTAAAATCACATCCAGCAAAGTGCTCTTGTGAAAAACCAACTTAAAATTAGAGAGTGCCTCGTATAAATAATTTTTACAATTTTATGGAGTCGTGTGTTAAGCTGAGCCGATGCAAAATTAATAACAAAAACTAGGTCTCGAAGATCAGGGTACTCATTTGCATACAATGCATTTGTGAATAACGTTGAGTTAAGGCTGATAGCTGTTCAATACTCACCCCTTTTTCCACCGAAAGCAGAGTAGAAGAATGATGAGCAGGACCACAGCACTGACTATGGAACCTGCACGTGCAGAGGCCAAAATATATAAATGTATAAATCTGTAAAGCCAGGAAAGGAGCAGGATGGCGTAAACAAAACTGATATGTTGCTTCTGTTCTTCGCAGCTGCGCTGTCTGTATCTCAAAGTAAACTGATTTCTTAGTTATCCTCGGAAACTATTGTTTAAGCCTTACAGAAAGTAAAACATGGCTCTACAACAATGTGAGATAACACTCCACTGATGACAGTGTGGGACGACACTGTGATGCAGTTTGCGCACAACCAACACATCCCGGCCTGTGGTCCAGCTTAAACTCTTGTAGTTGTCCTGTGAAATTTTGTTTATAGGCATATTTACAAAGAGCAAGGCTGCAGATTTGTAGGTGTTCCTATCAAGGCCGCCTCAGAGCACCTTCACTCACCAATGATCTTGGCCGTCACAGAGCTGACTTTTTGTTCAGGAGGCCCCGGTTTGTTCGCATTAACTTCAGGCTGAGAAGCTGCATTACAATAACAGAACAGTTGCATTAGTATGAACACCTGATGTATCATTTCCAACCAAAACTAAGATAAAAATCAAACCTTACCCGAGACAGTGTAGGTGGTCTGTATCTCCTTAAATTTAAAAAAGAAGACAGTTTATTTTTAAAATGCAAAAAATATGCACATAAAACCTTTCAAGAGCCACATAATGAGAAGCTGTACAGCGTAAGCTTGTGAGTTGGGGCTGCTGCTCACCTCATGTTTAGTATGGGCCAGGAACATTATAGTCATACACTAAGTGGTTTCAAGGTGCCCAGTGGCCACCTGGGCAACCATTTCAGAGTTTTTATTAAGTGTGAGCATAAGTAATTGAAAGCGACTACCCACCTCTCCTTTAACATCAATTGCATGGTATGTTATGTTCAGACACTGTATGGTTTCAAGACGTCTAGTGGAAACATGAACCACGTTTTCAGCGGTCTTGTTCCCAATGCTGCCATAGTAGTGAATAAAGGCCAGAATGGTACCCTGTGGGATCACAGACAGACACTGCAACATACAGTATGCAGAGATATACAGAAACTATAGAGGTTATACATCTACAACACATCAGCTGAAAAGTAGGCATCACAAGGCAGTTATAAGGACTGGAATTTGGACCAGAATCTTTGCAGAAATGTCAGTATTTATTTTATTTGTACAACAAAAACTTAACATGATTTTTATTATGTCTTTTTTCATCTGGTGCTGTCAGGACACAGTATTGAACACTGGGGACAGCAGGTAGCATCACAGTTTAAGATGCTCCACTACTACTACATTGTACTTTATTTGCTCTAGTAAAAGCACTTTTATGATTAAACTATTGAAATGTTTTCAATCATTCTTAGACAAAAATTGTCAGCAAAAAAAAAAAATAATAATAATAACAGTATATTTGGAAAATAAGCAGGGAGAAAATTATGAATCTATGTTATCTATAAAGGGTTAGTGAGCCTAAAGTCAAATTACAGCTTTCCTCTGTTTTTCTTGTTTTTCTTAATTTTTCCAAGAATTAAGTAAGAAAAAGGTGAAGTAATACAACACTCACATTACTGCTCCAGGTCTCACTGTCCACTTCATTTTTAGTCCAGTTTCTCTCGAAGACATAAACATAGTTTCCATTTACTTTTAAATCCTCACATGAAGTGATCACTACAAAATATATGGAAAGAAATGGATTTGTGTGAGACACACACGCAACTCAAAAACACCCATTTTAGGAACTGCTCTCAGCTCCGAGATGCTTTCTCAGAAATATGAATTATATCAGTTAGAAGAATCCCTCACACCCTAGTGCTCAAGCCTCCATTTCTTCAAAAACACTTAAGCTAGCAGGC
>UFQX01001318.1:0-63471 GCA_900497675.1 Arapaima gigas | reverse complement strand
TGTGTGTGTGAGCGTGTGCGTGCGTACCTGTGTGTGTGTGTGTGTGTGTGTGTGTGTGAGCGGGTGCGTGTGTGTGTGTGTGTGTGTGTGTGTGTGTGTGCGCGTCAGTCCTATGGGACGCTCCATTGTGGGGAAAACAGGCCAGTTAAACAGTGTGTGGGGGGTATTATCATTCAACACTTGGGCCGTAATAACCCTTCGCCGGCCCCGGGCGCCTCCTCATTGGTTGCCTGCACGCGCCTGCCCCGAGCGCTCTTATTGGTCAAAGCGACACGCGACCGGCGCGAGAAGGGGGGCTCCCAGGCGCGTGCCGCTTTTTAAAGGGACTCGACGCCTCGAGACACCAGAGAAGCGGTCTCGCACGCGACCTGGTGTGGGCAAGAGGGTGGCGAGCAAAACAGAGAGCCGTGGGACCGCAGAGCCCCGCTTTTGTACTTTGTGTAAAGTTTGATACACTCCCTTTGTTATTTCTGGCTCTTTAAGATGGAAGGGATGACCGTGGAGGAATGGCGCGAGGATGCCAAGGAAGTTGGGGTGTCAAGCACGGGGCGGGGGGAGCAGCACGGGCACCCGCACGGTCTAGCTCTCGTGGACAGCAGCGACCCACGCGCCTGGCTCGCTCCCGTGCAGCCCGGCACCTGCGCGCCACGTGTCGACTACCTGCTGCACTCGCCCGGCGCGAGCACAGAAGGCGCGTGCCCCACGGCTGATGCGGGTCCGGGGTCGGGCTTCAAGAAGAATTCCCGGAGCCCCGTGAGAGTGCGGGATCTGTGCCGGCTAAAGGCGCCCGGCGGCGCAGAGGAGGCCAGGCAAAGAGCCCCGCCCAGCAAGCCCGCGAACCTGGTGCAGAGGCAAAGGAGGATGGCGGCGAACGCGCGCGAGCGGCGGCGGATGCACGGGCTGAACCACGCCTTCGACGAGCTGCGCAGTGTCATTCCCGCCTTCGACAACGACAAGAAGCTCTCCAAGTACGAGACCCTGCAGATGGCGCAGATCTACATCAGCGCGCTGTCGGACCTGCTGCAGGGCCCGGGGGGCAAGGGGGCTTCGCCGGAGTACGAGGGCTCGAGCAGCGGCCCTGCGCTAGGACCACCCTGCTCTTCTTCCTCCTCCGCCTCCTCCTCCTCCTCCTCCTCCTCGTCGTGTCGGAGGGCCGCGGGGACGCAGTTCCCAGTGCACCTGAGCTCCGTGCCATTTCCCTACGGAGAAGGAGCCCTGGCGGCACTCATGGGGCAGGAGGGCATGATGTCCCCCTCAGGGAGCCTCAAACCGGGGTCCGAAGGCGCCAAGGACTCCCCCCGTTCGAACCGCAGCGACGGGGAATTCTCCCCCCACTCCCACTTCAGTGACTCGGACGAGGCGCACGTGGAGCTGCAGAGCGAGGACGAGCTTTCCGAGCTGAAGACCCTCAGTCAGCAGCGCACCTTCTAACAGCCCCGTGTCCCCCACAGAGACTGCCCCCCCCCCCTCCCCCGCTCCCACCCAGGCTCGCGTGGCCGTGTTTCACAGCCCCTGTATGCATATGAGCTTTCAGACACTATCTTTGTTGTTTTGTATTCAGTTTTATTTTGTTTTGTGAAAGATGCGTTCTGCCAATAGAACTGACCATCCACAGATGATGATGAGACCCCCTGCCATGCCCACCGCCACGGGCTCTCACGTCATTTCCCAAAAGCGTCTTCCGACAGGAGCCTGTTGTTACAGAGAAAAGTCCATGTGTTATTGCCTTACTTTGCTCATATGTTTTATTATTAACTTTCCCCTGTACTTCTAAAGTTAATCGTGCACTTTAAACAAAGCCAGAGGCTTCAGAAACTGAGAAATTATGACGTTTAAATAATAATAATTCCTATAATGATAGTAATGCCAACTTGATGCATATATTTAATGTAGTTATTAGTTTTTTTTCGTTTTGTTGTTTTAGTTGTTCATTTGTAAAGATTTTGTTTTGTTTTCTTGTTCTTCCTTGGTATCAACAGAGATATTTATTTCCGAGTGTTTGGTTTTGTTCTGCCTTTTTACATGAAATTTTACATTTGCTACAAAAGAATTTTTACCATTGTTTTATGTTCTTTATTTCTTAGAATAAATGAACAAAGGAAATTCCCCTTAGTGTCCTCATTTATCTAATTTTTAATTTGCTGATGTCACTATAGAACATGTCAGATTTCGCTCTTCTGCGTGTATTGTATATTTAGGAAAAACTGTATTGGTATTTTGGAGAAATTTTAGTGTGAAATCATCACTTTACTGTAATAGTTTTGTATCAGTCCAGGTTTAATGAAATGTGTATTATTATTATTATTATTATTATTATCTTTGAGATGAATGAACTTCGTTCATACAGGGGTAGTTTCATAGCCTATCGCCCTATGCTTGCGGAATAGGTTCGGGACCAGAACGACCCTGCTCAGGATTAAGCGAATAATGATAATAATAACTGCTTCATCCCAAGTGGGTAAGCGCAGGATATCTGTCAACTTATCCTGTATATTTGTAATTAGTAATAATAATAATAATAATAATAATAATAATCTCCGCCGTGAAACAGTACTATGAATCGAAAGTGTGCGTCTTAACAGCGAAACGTCTTTCCAATAAAAAAATAAGCGAGAACACGATTAATATGAAGCGACGTGACAACCAGACAGTTGAAAGGCACACCGAAGCGCTCCTCATGCTGATCGCGGGGGGTCTTCGATGATAATCGGTCAGGCTTTACTTGAAGATACTTGAAACAAAGAATCTGGATATAAGAATAAACATGTCCTCAATGCCGTAGGAAACACGTACAGAACCGCCCTGGAAAAGATGCGTACCTGTAAAACCCAGACAATTTATTGTTGAAACAGAATGTTCTTTGAGGAGGTCTTTTATTTTTTAAATTATTTTAGTATTACATGTGTTCTATTACTTTAAGGAAGTAATGCTTCCTCTGTCTTGACGGAAATAATCGCGTCTACCGGCTTACATATCCATACATTTTCTTCAAACAGTTTTTTTATAATTATAAAAGAATTACGCATCTCTGCAAGTCTAGTTTGTATCGGCAGCATAAACTGCCTTGTAGCGCGACATGTTCACAATTAAAGAGTGGAGTATCTACACCGGATATCCGGCAGTATGGGAGTGAGTGAGTGATAGACTGACTGACTGACACTGACTGACGGAGTGAGTGACTGACTGACACTGACTGACGGACTGATGCGGTGACTGACACTGACGGAGTGACTGACTGACTGATGGAGTGAGTTATTGAGTGAGTGACTGAGTGTGCGTGCCGGCAAGAGAGCGTATACCGAGTGTCATATATAGCGGGAACCACCTGAACTAATACAATTACTAATAACCGTGGGAGCCTTTCACTCGCGGTCCTATTTCTACAACTTATTATGGTGCTGCAACAAGTGATCAAAGTGTCAAACAGCCGCAAAGTTTTACATTCCGGAGTGCCTGATAAATGAGAGCGGAGAGAGGGGGAAATGTATTATTATCATCATTATTATTGTTGTTATTATTAATTTTGAAATGTGTGCAATCCATTTATATTTTGATTCCCAGCTTTGATTTTATGACGTCTGGCAAAATGTCCAAAGTTATGAAGACTAAGATCTAGATTAAGATCTTTAACAGACATTTATGTTTTATTCTCAGAGCACGTCTGATCAGTTCGGTCACTTATGGCTGCTGCTGCGCGGCCGTCGACGTCCGAATCCGTCAGCGGTCAGTTTCTGTGTTCATCTCCATCACACTGCATCGCTCAGTCGGTCTGTGTTGTATCTGTATCATATTCTTACCGCTCTGTGTCGCTTCGTGTCACACCATCCATGTATCTCTGTATTAGTCTGCATCATCTTTTTTCATTACCGCACCTCCACTCTAATCTCATTAATGCCACGCGCGGTCTGATGCGGGTCCCCGCCGCGGCTCGCTCCCCATATGGCGGGGCGCGCTCCCGTGGCTGGCGCTCGCCAACTCGGGTTGTGCTGGCAACCAGAGCCCTGGCAGGGAGAGCCTGTAGGCACGTCAATGGCGAGGCAGTTCGCGAGAAAAACTGCAGGGAAAAAACACAATGGAGAGTGAAATGTGCGCGCGCGCGCTATGGAAGCAGATTGTTTAGTGCTGAATAAAAAAAAACACCATTAAGTGCCATGAGAACCACTTAGCAATTTATGACGAAGTAACCCTAACCTTAAGGGCACATATATTCAAAATGATTAAATATTTATAATTTTATTATACGTATAAAGATGGGCACTTTTCTTCTTTTACAGTTTATCTGCACGGCGGACGTGTCGTGAAATAATTACTTATGTCAATTAGTGGAAACGTGCTCAGCGGGCTGTGCGCTCCGCTCGTGGACAACGGCTGGCAGAACGTCGTCGGAGGTGTTCGGTGTCCCCGCCGGAGCGCGCGCTGTCAGCTGGCGAGCGCGAGGCCTCTCCCAGGTTCGCGCGCGGCGCGCCGGGTCCCTCAGGACGCCTTTTGCTTTCTGGAAAGTGGACGCTGCCCCCCCCCCACACACACACACACACACACACACACACACAACAAAACAACATAACCCCGTCCCAAGACACACACACACACACACACACACACGCACAGCGCTCGGAGGATGGCTTTCACATGAACAGAATATTTTAGGGCGTTCAGTGGCGCGTGCAACTTGGTACTCCCGCACGAGACCACGGTCCGCGGAGTGTTTCCTAGACCAACTTTTAAGCTGAACAACAGCAACTTTCAGATGCAGTATATACTCACCGCATCATACCACAGGGTTAAGGACATTTGGAGCATATTTAAAATATGACACAATTTAAAAATATTTACAATTTAAACAATTTAAAATATGACACAGTATATTGTTCTGATTATCTGAAAGCAGCGCTGTAATTATTAACCTGTCACCTGCTTTAGATTTCCACAGTCGCATTTTTAAATCCGCTTTCTATAATAAATAATGCAGACAGAAAGTAGCAGGATATCACTATCGTTCATGTTTTTCGGAAACATTACAAAATGCCAAGGTTCGGTTTTAAACTTACTGTGTAATTATTACTAAAGTAAATTTCCCGATCTGGTACGACCGAATTTCAAACGAGGTGTTACGAAACTTCACGAATTATTAATGATGCACTACGGTACCTGGTGCTGGAAACCCACCCTTGATGCAATACAGCCAATCAAAATGTTCGCTTGCGGTGCCTCAGGAACTCGCCAATGAGCAGTGCCCGCGAGCGCAGTAGTGTTTTAATGTTGTACAGCCATTGGTCCACGCCTTCGTCAGTTTTACGTGCACCTGCTGGACTCACCCAGTAAATTTTGACAAATGCTCTCCCGCTCAGGGTTCACGTGAGTCAGTCCGCGAAAAAAAGCGTCCCGCAGATTCTGACTAACGTTGTGAACTGTGACAGAGCCCATTACAAATGCGAGGTAAATATTACTTGCTTTTTTCTCACTTCTGGAGGTAGCAGGCAGTGAAGTGGATAGAGCCGCCGCACTGCGCTCAAAATGTTCAAATTCTTGCTCCAGCTGCAGCTCGTTGATCGAGGTACTTCCTGAACAGAGTAAAACGTTCCCAGCTAAGTGGGTAAACTGTACAAAGCTCACATTCTAAGTGATGTTGGAGAAAAGCGTCAGCTAAATAAATAAAATATGAACTGTAAAACGAAGCTAGGAGCAAATTCCATCCTTTCTGTTTCTGTATTAGTATGGCGATTTATTCAATAAAATTTAATACAGCTTTCAAATATTTGATTGTAAAATACATACCAAGTTTAATATAAAAATAATTGACGTTGTAAGCAATATATTAACAATCAAAAACATTTTGTTATAATAAAAATGTTATTATTATTAATTTCATGTGTTTGCAAAGTACAAAAAGTAGGATTTGCTCATTATTGGACACATCATAGCATGACAGCCCCAAAACTGCACACACTATCCTGAAACTTTTTTTATCATTATCTTTTAGAATATCGACAGGTTGGTCGACTTCAGTCACTTCACTTCATCTTTACAGCTGACTGTCTATTGAGGGAACAGAGATGAACAGTGAAACACAGTGAGTTTGGACATCTCATCAATAACCCCCTCATGGTGAAGACAAGCTCACAGGATCAGACCTATACTCACTACAGTCACAGGACATAACAGAAACGTGGCTTTATTAATAATGCAATAGTCCAACAAGGGATTTTTGTCCAATTCAGACATGCCAAATGAAATTTCCCAAAAACACAGCAGCTTGCTGTTCCCACAAGAAGTATGTGAACTCCAGATAACAAAGGGTTTTGTGGACTTGTGATGGTGAGTTTGTGACAACAGCCAGACCAGATGGACATAGATTCATGACACATTCATAAGCCCACACAGGTATTCCCAGGAAGTGTTTGTGAACACAGCTGCATTTCACTGTCATTAAATATTTAGGAAGGGCGGTGTGAGGAATAAAAGCAGAACCATCGGGCCTTCTGGCTAAACGATGTAAAAACTGGACAAGCGACCCCCCCCCCCCTCCCCGCACCCCTTGGCTACAGAACAGCAATGAACATCATTGTCCTAATACAAGATGCACTCCAATAATGATATTTCTACAGTGTATAATGCAGTAATGTATTTGTCTCTGACCAGAATTTGTAAAATATTTACAAGAAACTTCAGTGTAAAGAATAGCCCAGCATTGCAGGTTATTTTTAGATGTCATATGCATCTTTATATTGGACTGGGTACTTACATGAGGATTTTTCTCCAAAGTGACTTAGGAATGTTACGCTGTTTACAGTGATTTACACAGGAAGGTACACCCCACCTATTCCATGTTCCTTCAGTTGTGTTCACTACCACATAGGAAAGTAAACTGGCAACCAACAGTCTACTTATACTGCTGCATTTGGACAAAATTCATTATTGTAATGGTTCAAAATTTTACAAAAGTTCATCCATCCATCCATTATTATTAACCACTTTTCCTGCTCTGGTCCACAGTGACTCAAAGTCTTTCCTGAAATTGACTGCAAAAGTTGTGCATATTAAAGACGATCGATAAAACAATAGGGGCTTGTTTGTTTGTTTGTTTGTTTTTTTGGGAAGGACAGTAAGTTCAGGGGGGTATTGTAAATTTTATGTGAAGTTATAATTTTTGATTTTGTTAAGGTACAGGTGGAATTACCTAAGTGATTTTTTTTCCTTTCCAAAAAGATATTATATTAAAGAGGACTGGTGAAAGTTTGTCTCCAAGTAAAGGTCCATCAGTTATCATGATATCTGCTCCTGCTGTCAAACAGAACCACAGACACATCTCCTCAACCACATGCAGCAATATAGTCAGTAAATAGCATTGTGGTTGAGGGTTTCCTGTTTGCAGTCTGAAATTGCAAGACGTGACAGGTAGTCAAAGTAAGCCAGTTCATCTTAATGGCTTCAGTGATGAGACATAAAATTATACAACATATAAGTTGCATTTGGATAATATACTTGTGGTCATAAAGGTCTTGCTTCCACGTGCTGTAGGAGTTGAGTCCCTTGATGGGTCGATTTATTACAAGGTTGTATTTGCTTACAGGTTATATATGCTGCAATGCAAATCGGTTTATTAAAACTGGACTTGTGGATTACAGCTGGAATAGAATATTATTGGGTGCATGCCAACACTGGTTTTTATACCGCTAAATACCCCCTGCATTAGAGGAATCCCCAAAACGAACAAGGGAACAGGGAAAAAGTTTGACACTGAATCATGTATATTGTCTGCTCCCCCACAAGCACCCCGGTGAAAGGACAACTCTTTGAATTTTTCATGAGCGTGTGTGTATGGGGGGGGCACAGAGAGAGCCAAGGAAAGCTAGGACTCTCTAGGGATTCCTGTACAAAGACCAGACTGGGCTACACTTCCCAGCTGCTGCGGACAGAGCAAGATGTGAGGGGACAGCGAGGGAAGATGGAGAAATGAGGGTGGTGATGGGGTTGAGGACCAAGGAAGGAAGGAAATGCATGAATGGGGGGAAGGAGGCATCGGTTGGGAGGAGAGCTGAATGATCTGTGCGACACATGCTGGTGAGCACTCAGCACCGCCATAGCTATCCCACCTAGTATGAACAGGGTACCATGAATGGAGTCTAGTCCCCCTCCAGGGTGCCAGAGTGACATCTTAGGATCTCATTATTGACCTTTAGTGGGTTCAGGGCAGCCATGTAACACCTGTCAGAGTGCCTGGCAAGACATCATCTATAGCTGTGTGTATGAAATATTAATGCAGCTGCGATGGGGGTAGTGCTGTATGGTACCTGTGCAGGACTGTGCACTGCACCTGTCCATACAATGCCACGCGAGTAAAGCTTTGTTTTCTTTTTCAAAAGACGGTTATCTAAGCGGGCAGAGAAAACAATGGGAACAGCCACTTGATCCGATGAATAAGAGTCATGAATAATGCATTAATTGTGCATCGACTCCTGGAGTACGCAATGTGTGGCGTTACGTTTGCGTCTTTTCACTACTGCAGAGTCACTGCTCTCCCCCCATTTGGTTGCGTCAGGCTCTAGTTTTAGGGTTGGCTTTATTGTTTTCACTGAGCAATTTACTTGCCTAGTAGACAGTTTTATCCAATAATGGTTTTTCATACTATGCCGAAGACAATATATCTCCCAAAGTGAGTTAGGAACATTTTTCCTCCAGATACCTAAAGGAACTACATTTCCGTCAGTAGCTGAAGTCAATTTCTTTTGTTGTGAAGCTCTTTCTCTGCACTTCATACATGGTATCTGTACTAAAATATAAAACATACTAACACAGTTTCTAATCAGAAGGTTCCCACTTTGAATCCCACACTTACTGTAGTAGCCTTGTTCAAGGTGATTACTCTGAATATATGTTAAGAATACCTTGCTATATAAATAGATAAATCACTGTAAATGTATCTAACACTGTAAGTCACCATGGACAAAGGAGTCAGATAAATAGAGGTTAATAATAATGTGGAAGGGCACTACATTCCACGTTATGATGTATAACATTTTAATAGTGACAGAGTGTTGTGTTTGCCTGAGGCATCACTGTGTTGTAGAGTTCTGCGGTGTATTGTGTTATGTAATGTTTTGTGTTTTTGTTTTTTTTTTCTTTTTTTGCAGTGCTGTGTTGTCCTCTTTTGCTTTGTGCTTTTTTCATGGAAATGATGTATCTACTGGTAACTCTTTGCTGCAGCACGCTGTTTTGTCTTATAGTGTGCCATCTATTGGACTGAGTTATAACTTGTGCTGTTTGGTTGACTAATGGCGTGTTGTCTGATCGTGTTTTGCCCAGCAGACTGTTGTGTCATGCTGCATGTGTGTTGCTGCATCTTATATCATGCCCTATTTTGCCCTGCAGAGCAGTGAGGTGGTATAATGTACACTAGTGTATTACATGCTAGACTTTGGTCATGCTCTGAGATGCAGGAGGGCACTTTGCTCGATGGTGTGCTGTTATGAAGTTCAGTGCTGTGACGTGCTGTAGTAAACAGGGCTGTGTCTGGCCTACCTTGCACTGTAGAGCTTTACAGTGCCTTGTGGTGCTGGGATGCCCACTTGCCCCTGTAGGCTCCCTGAAAGGGAGCGACACGCTTTGTTCTCACCTGGGCCGTCCCTTTTTTGTCCGCCGCCTTCAAAGCTCACGTACCAGGGCCGACATGAACCTTCTTGGATAACCAGACGCATTCAAAGGCACACAATGGTTAGGCCAATTACCTTGACACTAAATGATTTTTCAGCATGGGTTACCTTCTGTGTGTGCATGTTTGCATCCATCCCAGTCTCTGTGTATATTGTTCATGTATATACAGGAAACATCTTTAGTGCAGACATTTGTTGCACTGGAATTGGGTTTCTGTAAAGGCGTGAAGACAGCAGCAGTGCCCTTTTGGGAAGCCATTCTGCTGGAGGCTGTTCTTAAGTACTTTAGAAAGGAAGCTGAATGTATGACCTTTGTAATGTCACACAGAGAGGAAGCAGTCCTGGTGAGGGTGTTACTTTGTGTGGCTTACAGGAGTTTGTTGTCAAGGATTTAAGAGGTAGAGGGTTGTGCCTACACTGAGCTGCCAGTATATTAGGTACACCCCCCCTTCACACAAATTATACAGTCCAACAAGTCATATGTAACTTATCTGCGATATATGCTTAAAAATCAGACTGGCACGTGATTCTAGCATCAGATAGTGTACAACTGAGTTTTGATATGGGCAGACAAACATAAGGCCCACAGTCAAGCAAATGACATCACAGTTGTGTGCAAAATGTCATCTTAGAATGCACCACTTATTGGGCTTTGTCACAAATGAGCTACAACAGCCAAAGTCCATGTCAGGCGCCAATGCTGTTAGTAAAGAGCAAGAAAGCATGTCTCGAACAGGCAAAGAAGCATCAATACTGGGCCTTTGAGGTGTGGAAGAAAATTTCCTTATTAAAAAAAGGATCCTTTTGCATGATGCTGATGGAACAATCAGAATTTGGCACAAGCAGCACAAGTCCTTGGAGCCACCCTTTTTGGTCATTTTGGTCAACAGTACAGGCCGGTGGGGGTGTGCATAGTGCGATGGTGAGGGGGATGTTTTTCTGGCGCACATTAGAACTCCTGATACCATGTACATATTTGAATATTGTTGCTGACCAAGTTCATCCCTTCATGGCTACAGTTTGTCTCTGGACACTTCCAGCATGATAATGCACCATGTCACAAGGCACATATCGCCAAATGGTTCCAAGAACATGACAGCAAGTTTTCATTGCTTCAGTGGCCTGCCCAGTCCCCGGATCTCAACCCTATCAAGCATCTTTGGGATTAGGTGGAAAGGGCTGCTAACAGTAAGACTGTGCAGTGTCCAAGTGGCAGCAAATACACAACACAGATATTTGTAGTACAACATTCCTGTACTCATCCAGCATCTTGCAGAATCCATACCCAGACAAATTCTTGCTGGCTGAAAGAGGACCACCAAGCTACTAGAAAGATATTTCTAATAAACTGGCAACTCAGCATAAATCCCAGAGCTTCGCGCATCTATTACAACAGTTTAGTTATCCTTGCCTCACATCACAACCAACCAGTTTATTACACTGACATCCACTCCCAGACAAGCAGAGTTCACCACAGCTTGCTAACAGATATTATACTTGGTTGTGGGTTCCAGTCCCTTTAGCAAAATAAACGTAATACCATTTTCCAGTACAGTTATATATGTAAACAGACACAAAAGAGAAGCTTAAGCTATGCGAGCTGTTTCATAAATAAATATATAAGATAAATCAACCCATCCATTATTGTTATCCACTTGACCTGGTCAGAGTCGTGGCAGGCAAGAGCCTATCCTGGAATCACAGCACACGAGGCTATGATACCCTATCCCTGGATGGGACATCACTACATTCTTCAATATTTACTGCTCCACAGTTTTCTTTCTGCATTCCTGTTGACTGTTCTGTTATTAGTCCCAAAGGCTTCATGAATGTTGACCAGAGGATAAAATAAAAACTTATGAAGCACAATTATTTGGCATTTTCAGTGCAAATCCTGAAAAATCCAGGAAGGACTATAAACATTCCTAGATTACCCACTGCCCCTTTAGAGCAATGAGTATGCAAGCATTACCCCAACATTAAAGCCATCGTCCCCAAACTGTGAAACCCTTCATCTGGTAAGAGCTGTATCCTACCTATTGTACAGTGGCTGTGGAGATAATATTTCAGCTGGTCGCCGTGACTCTGGGGAGGGATACTGTATATTGTTAGACTTTTGTGTATTTTATTCTGTGCCGCTTTTCATGGCCACTGAAAGCCTTTCCCCCCACTGCATTTCCCAAGAGACCCCCTCTATCAGGTAAAGCGTGGGTGGAGTGGGATGGAGTAGGGCAGCCTACAAAAAGACAAGGGTATCACTTTCAGGCCAGAGTATAGCCACCATCCCTGCATACCCCAGCCCCCCCTTTTCCCTGCCTTCCCCTCCCCACCCTGCTAATCCCTCCCCTTCCCAATTAGAGATACATGTCAGGTCCCTTTCAGTCACCTCAGAAATGTCTATTCACTTCCCAGAGAAAAGCCTTGGGACAATGGAAGCTGTGGAAAGCGTCTCCGTAAATTGCAGGGGTGGGGGGGCGGGTGGACCACTGGTGCCCCTGGGTTTGTGGCACGGTGGGTAAGCTGTTCTGAGGTATTGGGTCACATCTGTATTAAGCGACGCAACATTTAGACTTAACTTGTTGCCTCTTTGAACTCTGAATGTAAAATCTACAGCTGGTAAAAAGAGGGTCTTGGGGGTGTCTGCTTACAGAGAACAGCAGGGTGTTTATCAGCAAAGTACAGTTCCACTGAAAAGCGCAGTCCACACTAGTGCTGACTGGTCCACAGCTAATCTTCAGACAAAACTCTTGTCTGAGGAAGAGAGGATTATTTGGCCACAAAAATTAAAGTCCTAGGGTCAAAATAGTCAGAAATTGGTGGTTTTCTGTATATAACATAACCTTGCAGCGCACAGAGCCACTTCTGGACACCTGTGGCCTAACTGTGGCCCAGTGGAAATGCAACTACCTGGTTAACTAGGTGTAGTGTGTGTGTGTGTGTGTGTGTGTGTGTGTGTGTGTGTGTGTGTGTGTGTGTGTGTGTGTGTGACCGCAGCCCATGCTTTTTAAATAAATAACCAGGTGGCATTTAAAATGTGGCCACTGTTGCATTTTGAGCAACTGATTTCAGTTACCTGCTAGCCAACTCTGCTGTGACTGCTGTGAAATCATTCTGTTATAAAACCTGCATCTTCCTGACAACCACACATGACTCTGGTCCTGTGCCACTCTTTTCTACAGCTCATCTTCACCTGCAACATTTGCAAGGGAGATGAAGTTGCAAAGAACATATTATACACAGATCTCAATTCAAATTGGCTTCAAGGAGCATCAAAGTAGCAATAAAATGAAGAGATACATATTTAAAACAAAACTAACAGTCAATACCATGCTCAGTAAAAGATGATAATGCATTAGGACAAAAGGACAATAAGCAAGACACTTCAGACATAATAAACCCAAATAAACTTGTTTCTTAATTGCTAAGTACTACTTGAGTAGAAATATATAATTCTATACATTTGGAAGTTTAGCTGTTGGTAAGTAAAATATGAACAGTAAACGTGCTGTTAGCTGTATATTATTTCTAATATTACTTGTGCTACTGATGAATGTTTTAAAATTTTTCAAAATAGTAGGATACAGTAGAAAGGGGAACAAAAAATGGAAATTAACCAGTCACATCACCCTTGTATAAACACTACATCACGTGATCATTATTAACTTGCAGCTTCTTCGTCCAATTTCTCTCTTCAGTAACCCTGCAAAAATTAGACCACTAGTTCAACTAGTCACCCCCTGTCTGCAGAATCAACATCTCCCAAGGCCCCCAACATGTGAAGCAGTTCCCACTGAGATCAGTGTCACTTCAGTGCACATGCCGATCACAGCAGACCCACCCGTCGTAGCGCTTTGACCCACCCACAAGTAGTCAGGTGTCACGTATTGTCATAAGTCAGTCTTGAGTGATGTGAGATGCAGGGTTGCACTAAAGATCAGAGAATGTTCTAGGTTCTTTGAGAAGGGAGGTGTACACTTACGCACCAACAAACCAACCTTTTCTCAGCAAGCAATTTCGCTGACCACACATGTCAGTCACGTGTGGCTTCATGACGTTGTACTCCTAGCAATTGCATTAGTGTGGCTTTTTGAGTCATATGTACTGATGCAAGTCTCAGTGGTCCACAGTTCTGACTTCATACCAAGGAGCACTAAAGAGTTCAGTCCTTGGTGAAGTCTTTCAAATTTCGTATTGTAACTTCAAACTGAAACCTTACTCATTTTTAAGATTATTATGACTATGTATAGTGTTGAAGTATTCCACAAATGATTTGTACATTAAATCACTTTTTTAATGGGTTAAATTTAACCCATTAAAAAGTGATCAAAGTGATTTCAACCATCAGGAAGGATTACAAAACCTGTCACACACATAAAAACATGGTTTTCTTGGTAACCCACCAAATCTTCTCAATAAAGGGGTCTACCTGTCCCAGCAAGATGCCCAGGTACCTTGCCACAGCAGAGTGTAGGATCAGGGGTAATCTCACACACAGCTTCCCTGCTGTTTCACTTTCACTTGATGTGTAAAAATACAGTTATAAGTGGCTTTATGTGGCTATACTTTTAGGCCTCTTGTTAGCAAGGTTGAAACATCCTTTGGGGACCTTGACCTTTTACTGAAGACTACGACAGTCATGCAAGTCTGGTTTCAATGGTGTCTACTGCTCATCAGTTTAATTTTTCTGATGTATGCAAGACTGGTGTCACAGTGGTCCAGGAATTAATGTTGTACTTAGAAGAGTGTTTGTTTTCATCAAAGCTGCTAAACTGCTCTTGTGCAAAATATGGCAAACGGAATTACATTTATATTAATATGCAGTATGTTCATTTAGCAGATGATCATCATCAAAATGATCTATGAATTACTCTTGCATTTCCCAGTGTGCAAAGAATTTTAGATGCAGACATGTGAATATCAAATTACTGTTAGTTTGTTCAATGCCATCATTTTTGCTGCACATATTAGACAAGTACAGGCGTGTACAACTGAGTCATATAGGAAATAAAAAGCTGATAGTGACAAAACTACAAATGTAAATTTATCCAGCGGTTAGGAGAGAAATGAGTCTGAAAGAAATAGCTTCTGAGACCCTTCTTGACAGCTGGAATGGAATTCAGTGGTTCTGAGGGGCAGGTGGAGGTCAGTCCACCCAAGAGCCAAAATAGAGAATTCTCCAGCTTTCAGTTTTGGGCCTCACCTAAGGTATGAATTGCGTACAAAAAAAATTTCAGCTGCCAAAGTGTTCATGCAACATGGATCTTGTATATGATCTAGAGTACAGTACAGTGCAATGCTAGAATAAAGTTGGCAGGTGCATGACAGTGCATTTTTAGTTTGCGGGATATTCTTTTCTCCACTGAAGCCTCCGGTATAAGGGAGTTGGCTTCGGCATAAGACTCATAGCCTCCACCAACCCTCTGTCTGCCCCATCTACATTTAAGTGAGCACACTGGGAACAAGCCTATGATGCAGTTAGGTTTTTTTCTTAGCCACCCGAGAAACAAGTCAACAAACGGGCCAAACAACAAAGCCCCAGTATCCAGGCCGAAGCAGGGCTTTTGTCCTGCAATGGGCTCGCCACTGAACGTGAGACGGCCTAGGTGCCCCTCTGCAGGAGGAACCTAATAGGAAATCAAAGGTACCTGGGAGAAAGGGCTAAGCTCACAGTTACCTTCCCCTGGGTCCTGCTGAAAGAGGAGTGCAGAAAGGGGCCTGGCAGCGACGGGGAAGGTTAATGTGGTGGATACTCTTTCCGAGGCTGCTCCCTAGTCCCCATGCCCCTGCCTAACCTCTTCATATCCTGGCCATCACACTACATCACTGTCCTATCATTATCTCAGACTTCTGCTCATCACACACTTCTCATACTGCAACTATCACACTAGCATTCCATTCATCCTACTTCTATCAGAGGTGTTCTGAATACTCGTTTCCTAGTTTCTGCACCTTTGGGTCGTAATCCCCCAATTGCATGCTGGCCTCCTGTCTTGTGTGTCAGTACCGCCATGCTTCCAAGGTGCTCACATTGAACAGCATGAAGTTTAAAACAGGCCTTTTTTAACCTCATATTCTCTTTTTGACCAAAACCTCTTATCTATATTAGTGTCACACTGTATGTTGCATAATCCTTTTGTCAGGTTGGAAACAGGCTGTAGCTGCACTTGAAAGCATACAGTTAATGAGAAGTCAAAACAGAGAGAAAGAGAACACATGCATCTGTTTGTGCCAGAGGTCAAGCACATTGCCTGAGTAGGCCAAGCAAAAGAATTGACTTCAACAGGTTTCAAACTATGAACCCCAGCAGCTTTAGGCCACCTAAGCCCCTGGACAGCCTTGCAGGTAGGAGAGGTCCTGACCGAGGAAGAGGTTTCTGACTGTCAGATCTTGCTCCATTTCTGGGTTACCCCATGCAGCCCCGTCTCCTGTAGGTGTTGGATGTCTATGCTGTCACAACTAACAAAACCATTCCAAAACAAAGTGCCCCCCCGTGAATGGGCGGCCGCAATCGGATCTCGCCCCCTTTGTGCAGTCGAGAACACAGCTCTCAGGACCAAGGAGAGACACGCTAGTTCATTCTACAGAGCCCTCCCTCCACCTCCCGAAAGCTTTCAGCCACATATTTCTGAGGTGAACATGCCATCTGAAAGAAAGCCCCCATTACCAGCAGTCGTGATAAGGTCTTTCTCACCACAGTCTGATTTGTGCTTGGGATCTCATATGAATTCATGTGCTTTGGTGAAGACAGAGTTCAAGTCCAAAAAGATTCTACTGGTTTTTTAAAAAACTGAATACACATCACAAGCTTGATTTCTGATGAACTTTTTTGAGTTCTGAACAAGTGTCGGGTGCAAGGTGTGTCAGGTATTGGAAGTGGGGAGTTTCGGTGTAAGACAGGTGCAGAGCTGGAAACTGGTGGAAAGGTGGTCTCTGTCACACATTGGTGAACAAGGAAGCACAACAACTGCAGATGTCTCCAGATACCTGGCAAAGCCAAGCCTGGAATAGAATCGGTGACAGAAATTAAGTCACTGATCTGATTATAAATGTAAAACATGTAGGCCAACCTCAAGTCAGAAGCACAGTAAAGTCAGACAAGTTTATAGTCAGAGATACACTGGATGCAGCAGGAGGTACTTGAACTGTACTTGAGGCTCTCATGCCAGTGGATAAAGTTACAAAAGAATTATTCTTGAACATGATAGTGGGACTAAATTGTTTCTGAAAGGACAATAGTCTGGATAAGCAAAATTAATGAAAATAATTTGAAAAAATTATTTATGACAACGATATAAAAAAAGCCAAAATAAATGAAATAATTGACCGAGTTAAAATTTTGATGGATGATGAGATTCGTAAGCAAAATGGATACAGTGTTCCGCAGTGCAGAAGCCTGGTTTTGGCGCTTAAAGGCAGCCTGCCTTCTGTGAATGAGGAGGTCACGGAGGGCTGTAGAGGTCAAGGAGCGTTAAAGAGGATTAGGAACCTCCTCTGGTTATTTTGTGAGTAGTCATTTAATGGCTCACAGGCTGAGAGAAGTGTGACAATCCATGTCTGATGAACAACTAATAACAGGTGAAGACAATGTGCATTTTGTTTTGTTGTAGTTTTTGTTTAGCCATATTCGGCTTCTCTCCAAGTAAGGAGCCACCATTGGTGATCGGTGTGGATGTTTCACTTTGAGGGCAAGAAACAAGAACCATAATATAGGGTACAAATTTGGAAGAAAAGGATAAAAAGAAGAGTATTCTAATAAATTTAATAAAGATTATGTTCTATTGATAGCAATGGATCACTTTTACTTACAACTGCCATAGATCAATGAAGGTGGTTGTGGAGGTGGAACAATGAAACAAAGTCACATCAGAGGAGATTTAAGGTGTAGGCTCTGATGTTCAGAAGAGAGGTGCTGCAGAATCCTGGTGCTGAAGAGGTTCATATACGTTTGTTTGCAATGTGGTTGTGTTTTTAGTTAAGTAACTGACTGAATGAACCTCAAAGTTCAAATCAAGTCATCAAATGCATTAGCTTTACAGTATTATACAGAAATTTGTGGTGCAGAACTAAACCACGCTTTGAAGTTTTTGAGGTTCATCAGTAAGTTAAATTTATTTGATCATTTCTGAAACATAAACAAAACAAAATCAGTTAGTATTGTGCCAAAGTGGCTGATGATACAGTAGGTGACACTGGGGTCTCCTAGCTACTAGGCTTTGGGTTCAGAACTGGGTTTGAAGCTCGGTTAGTCTGTCTGGCGTTTGCTTGTTCTTCTTGTGCTAATCTAGCTTTCCTCCAGGTGCTCCCAGAATCAGTGTTTGAGTGAAGGAGTGTGTGTGGCTGCCTTGGGTTGCACTGGTGCCCCTTCCCTTCCAGTCAGTAATATTTTTTATTATTTTTATTCATTATTTCAACTATTAGTACACAAATAAATTTAACACATCTACAAAATAACCAAGTCTTTAGCTAATATGTTTTACCGTTATTTCAATAATCCGATGAACAAAATCAAACTGACAACCAATTAAGAGATTACAACTGAAAAAAGACGCTTAAGGGTGAGGATTAACTACTGGTTCTCCTTTAAGAAGCTTTCCTTTAGGAACCCTTTTATGTCTTGTAAGCCTTTCTATATGATTTTTTTCAGTGTCCACTTTATAAACTGATATTTAAGCCAAAATAGCTTGCATAAATTGCAGTTTTATGATCTCGACTGCTTGTGCTGTTGTCAAGGCTATCGTAGGAAATGAACTCTATACAACCAGAGTAACCCAGGGGACAGCATTACGGAGTGTGATGTTGTGACTTGAGGAAATCGCACCAGGCAAAATGGACGGCTCCTTCTCCACCCCGGCCAGACCGTGCGATAGACTGCCTGTCAATCAGCCAGGGAGTTAATTACTTCCCCAGCCCACTGAGTGTGAGATGGGGTCAGAACCTCTGATCCCAGGGGGTTGCTTTTCCTTTCTCCTTCCTCTCTGAGAAGCCACACAGGGGGGATGTCCAGTGACAGCAGCACCATGCTGCCACCCCCCTCCACCCATCCAACAACAGGCCCCAAGCAGCACGATGTATTAGAATAAACAATGTCTTGCTAAAGGCTAACTGCTATAAGGCGCTTTTTGCATCCGGAGGTTTGCGGTTGTGTCTCCAGCTTCACCGCTGCATTGCAATGCACTGTTGCAACATGTGAAGGCTGCACTGCAGACATTTTATGTAAGTCAGGGTAACTATGTGGGCCTGCTTCTTTATACATGTCTTTGCATGTATTTGAGCCCATAGTCAGTAAACAAGTCCCTACAATGATAGGTAAACAGTCTTGTGTGTGTGTGTGTGTGTGTGTGTGTGTGTGTGTGTGTGTGTGTGCGCGTGTGTGTGTGTGTTTCAGCCTGACTTTGAGGACCTGCACATCATCTGTGCACAGTAGCACTGATGGATGGAGTCGTAAAGGAGCAGGACTCTGGGGACTTGAACTAATCTGGTGCTCCTTCAACAAACGCTCCTCTGCAGGAATCTTTTCACAGCTCCTGACTTGAACTAGGGGGTGTAAAACAAACTCCTTGACACATATTGCAAACCTGCTAGGCCGAGCGGAGCCTCTGTGTATAGTGCACCCCTTTAATACCCCAAACCCACCATCTATGGGAATAAGACTTGGGCAGACATTTCCATAATCATTGGTTATTGTAGTTTATCATCAGCTGTTCACACTCATTGTAGGATCTTCAACTCCTGAGTTTCATCCTGAGAAATTCACCCTCAAATAGCGCAAACCTTCACCCTGTCTTATCGAGAGGTGTGTGGCACCATTCAGCTCAGACTGTGGATGACCTTAATAGCCAAGCGTCTTTATAGCCAACTGTACAGCCACTGCCATCTTGATGCAGACCAATGTGAAGCCTGTTTATCCCCTTGAACCAGATGTGTGTCCAGGACATTGCTCAGGAAGTGAAAGCACACTGCAAAGATGATCCGGTCACTGCAGTGTCCATGAGTGAACCAGAAGGAACGCACAACACCAAATTGAATCTTTCACTAAAATACATAGTCCCCAGAGTTCTTGGCAGAAGTAGAGAAATGTGATTTGGAGTGAACAAAGCCTACCTGTGTCTCAATTTAAGTAAACACGAAAAAGGGGGCCAGCTGGGTAAATAAATAAAGAGCAATACAAGGATGAAAATTAAAATGTCATCACTCCATTGTGGAGCGAAAGGAGGAGAAAACAGGCGAGGGGCTTTTTGAAATCTATTGGGTTAAAGGGGCTGAAATCGCATCACTAAAGATCTGCCTCCTCTCTACAAATATGATCTCAGGCAATAACCGTCGATTAGGAGGCCGGAGCAGCAGGGAGGAAGAAAATTCAAAGTGGCCTGCGACTGTGTGGGGTGACAGGGATTCGATTAAGCTTGGTGTGGGAAGGCTGCGGAGCGCTCAGAATACTGATCAGGATATTGTATGTGGGAGATGGGGGGCAGAGGTGGACCTGAATCACTTTACAAAACCAGCCCAAAGTGGTGTTTGACCTGGCCTTTCTAGAAAAGTGCACTAAGGTTCAAGTTGTCATCTAGTTTCCCCTACGTGTGTGAAAATCTAGCTATACATGGCATTTAGGGCCTTTGTATAGCTGATGTATCTGTACCCTCGTTGTGATATGTGATACTTTACTTTAAAAAAGAACCTTAACCTTATACATGGACCGTTATGATTAGGAAGTCAAAGCTTAACAGATTTTTTTTTTACAAGGTACAGTAACTTTCAACAGGGGCACAGCAGGTTAAGCATTTTATGGTGTTCAAATCCAGCATATTTGCATGCTTCTCCCTTTGTTTGCACCCCTCTCAAATGAAAATAGGAGGAAACGGCAAAACACTTCCATACCACACTTGTTAATGAAACCCCGCCAGTGGTCACTTCGAGTTGGATTCAACTCGATGGCACTTGCACCACCACTTATTTTATGTTTGACTTTTTCTTTAATTCGCCTAATGGGTGGAACACTGCTGCAGCGAATAGTGCTGCTGCCTCAAAGTGCCTAGGCTGTTCAGACACAGGTTTGAATCCAGCTCGGTCTACATGGAGTTGGCATGTTCTCCCTTCAGCATGTATACAGCATTATTCTGTGCCACATCCTTCTTATTTATATTCCTGTAGATCATCTGCTCCCATTTACTCCTCTGAAATCACATAGTTAAACAAGCAGCGCTAAAACAGCTCAGCAAGGGAGCTCAACAGGGGTCAAGGTCCCAGTTAGAAGAAATGAAAAACATGTTTGGGAGAAGTGCTTTTGAGGGGTGGCAAAGAGTAGAAGGCTGTAAGGTCAGAAAGAGAACATGGTTTGCTGAGACTAGTTTCACGATGCAGACCAATTTAAAGCGTCACCCGATTTTTGGACAGACAGCAATTGCCATCCAGGGCTGCCTTGTTTTTTGAAAGAGTGGAAAAAACGAAAGAGAAGATGAAAAGCTGTATAAAGTCTCATGTTTATCTACCAGCTCTGAGCTGTCGGTAAAGTGTGTCTCTTCCAGTTGAGTTCATGTACAGTTGTTTGTGCTTCAAGGCGAATAACACAAAATTTATATTGTTTGTCAAAATTTCTTACAATTTTGTTTTTATTTCTTATCATTATGCCTGTATTGGGCATCAGTAAATTTCATGTGGTGGATGGAGTAAAAGTTGTTGGAGAGCATGAAAAATATGGTGCAGCAATAAAGCAATAAAAGCAGTAGAATGATAAATATTCCGACTAGGAGCTCACAACTCACAAGTGCATGCAAAAGGTCCCAAATCAGAAGAGAGAGGGCTGGGAGAAAGAAACAGAGAGCGCGAGAGATGCACAGAAACCCCACTGCACATTCACTTTTACATTACATTTATTCACTTTTCTCCAAAGCAATGCACAGCTCAGAATAAAGAGCTCAGAGTAACAACATTTCACCAGCCATCAAAGAGATGCAGATACAGACACGCGATTCCAGTCGAGTCGCTTCTAACGTTTTTGCCCTCATATGTTACAGAGCAGCTGCATATTGAATTTATGAGCCCCTGGTTGACTCCACATTCACTATCTATTAATTTAACTTTTCAAGAAGCTAACCAACTCTCGTTCCCATTTAAGTTCTTACATAGGGAACCAAGTGTATTTGCGTTTTCGTGTGGAGGTGAGTTATGCGAAAGTCAGAGCAGACCCTGATCATAACCACGTGCCCTTCTGCCGATGGTCAGCTGACCTGATGGCTGCAGCCCCTCTCTACATTCCTCCACATCCTTTTATCAGCCTTTTCCTGATTGAGGAATAAGACCATGAGCCCTCGCCTGGAAGCCCCCATTATTCACACGGACATCTCTGGAACACAGAGATGGAGAGATAGGAGTGTTCAGCGCAGCCAGTGAAGTGGCTAACAAGGGCCATTAGAGGACCTTTCAGGCATAGCGATGGAGCTCACATCAGCTGTGGGTCTGGTAGCGCCGGCCCGTGGACTCGCTAACCTCTCAGCCCTGCATCATTGTCTGCCAGTAAAAGTAGCAGTCATTGTGTGGAGAAGGTTCTTTTGGGGCAGGAGCATGAGAGGCAGTTGAGGAGAGCAGGGGGGACAGGAGATAAGTGGCTCCTCCTTTCTGAATCATGCTCTGCTGCCCCTGGAGGAGCCAGGCAGAAAGCTGGCAACACAGTGGGCCTTTGTAGTAAGTCTTCTGGATTGACGGCCAAGTCAGCCAAGGAGCAGAGAATGAAAGGGGCAAGGAGAGAAGGGACAGGTGGAGGGAGGGAGAAAGGAGAGAGGTAGGGATGGAAGGAAAGGAGGAAACAAGAGGGCAGCATGTTGGGGGATGCTGTTGAAAATGGTGGACAAGCTGTGGGAGAAACAAATTGTTCTCAGATCACATTCCACTTCTCTGCCCCCCCTTCCCAAAACGGGGGATTACTTTTGACAGTCATCGGCAGGCAGAGGAGGGAAAGGAGAGAAGGCGGTAGAAGAGCAGGAGGCCCAGAAGTGAGATGGGTGAAGATGTGTTTGATGATGACTCTGAGAACTTGTGTGGCATGCTGGGTCTTGAAGAAAGTGTCTGTGGTGCCAGTTGTGTGCACAGTACGGCTGTGACACAGGGTCCACGCCTGTGCGCGATGACAACACCAGAAGTGAAGGGAAGTATCTAGAAAGAAGCCAAGGCACATGCCAGCCTGTCAAAACGTGAACGTAAAAGCACATGTAAAGCATTCCTGAGGATAATAGTACCTAAATGCAAATTTGAAATTCTTATGATGGGTGACAGAAAATAATTACAGGTAAACCTCCTGAAAACGCAAATTAAAATTTTATATACCTGGATACTATTTTGCATTATTTTAAATAGGAAAATTAATAATGAATTTTCGGTCCATTCCAGGAGCCTTAAAGTAACTTTTCCAAATATAATTAAGACGGTGTAAAACAAATTGTAGTATGTAAAACATCATACAACACAACAAAGCATGCGCGCGCGCGCACACACACACACACACACACACACACACACACGGTATGGGACAGAGCAACACACAAGAAGCACCAGCCCCTCTGTCCACAGTAGGGAGGTCAGACCTGTACAGAGACGGGAGCTTTTCTAACCTTATTACCTTCTTTCCTTGAACTTTATTCACAAACATGTTTACATTTTTTTTTACCTGTTTTTCTGGATGGCACTTCATTTATAAGATTAAAACGGAGATGGTACATAATGGTGTAGAAACAAAGCGGACATGAGAGCTGAAACTGTAAGGATATTAGTAAAATGTGTCCCTTACAGGCTGCTGTCCTGAACACAAACTACTGTGACACACAAGAACTTTGCATTTCTTGCAGACCAATTTCTGCTGCTGCCTTGCAGCTCTGCGTTACAGCGGGATGTCTGCTGTGTAACCTGGGGGCTGGTATTAAAACTTTAGCTGCGTTATACTGAAATTGGGTACACTGGGGTTTACCCGTACGCGTATTTTTTATTGTGCGAATGAGGCCTTCAGAAACAATTAATGAAGAGAGACTTTTCAAAAACACTGAAAAATATTATCCTTAGCCCAGACTTATTAACACGGGTCAATTCCTGCCGCTGTCTGCTTTCAGATGGCTCACAGTGGGGAATGAATTAAAGAACTGTAGCTGGTTTGTGGTTCCAACACCGGAGATGGATAAATATTGTCGCGGGTGCAGATGTGGAGGTAATAGAGGTGCTTATACCATCTGCATAACACAACATTTATTTACAACAGGCAGTTACAGCTAGGAAGGGAACCTGGGACATTTGCTCTCTTAGTGTCCACCAGAAGGCCAGTGGACCATTAAGCCTACCCTCTCTCTGTCCACAGAGACCGTGTCAGTCCCATTAACGCCACACACAGCCGCTCTCTTTCAGGGTCCCGCACATTAACAGCTATTTGCATATAGTTACAGCTCCCACCATTTGAAGCCCCTTTAAGTTGTGTGGGATGCTACAGTATTGTTTCACCCAAGAAAAGTATTTAACCTGGATGGATTCAGTAACTCAGCTGCATCCCTGAGCAAAATGTATTGCAATAATAATACAGTTGTTGCTTCATGATCGATTCTTTTGGAAAAACAGATTGTGCAGCTATACTGTTAGTTCACGGATGCAGAGGAATATTTTTAAAAAATCGGTCTCTTGAGTAGTTTATCAATATTCTGTTAACACAGAGTACAACGAGGCATCTGAAGCACAGGTATTAAACAATTACGGATAATTCACGGTAATACATACGAAAATACTACTACACCTTTTTATAATAGATGCTTTGCTAGGATAACACACTGTGAGCAAAGAAGAAATACATGGCCGTTTTAGCGGATCTGACCACACATTTTATTGTTTTTTCATGTGTGATAGTACATGAAGTCAGGGACCATTCCGGTAAGAGGACTGTCAGGGTCAAGGTCCTGCTTCTGTCTCACGTCGCGAAGAGATTCGACTGAGCGGCGCTGCGGTGACCGTGACTCAGGAAGGGTGATAAATTGGCACTGATTGTGACAGATGTAACCCATGATCTTTTGTTCTTGTCCACCCGCTCCCGCTCCCCCTCCCAGCACCATTAACATTGATTCTGGGAATGTCATATCACACCCATGTCTGAATACATTTTTCTATTTCATATGAATTGAAACGAGTGTTTATTCATTTTGATTTTTATTTCCGACATTGTCCTTGGCGACTGATCTTCAAAGGTTTCTTTTAGGGAAACAAGAAACGTGACAGGTTTATCCAAAAATATATTTTATAACACCAAGGAGGGCGATATTAAGGAAGAAGTTACATTTTTAAATATGCGCCACAGACTATCAGTGAGACAAGCAGACCTCTTTTCATATTCCATATGTCATCAGCCGTCATGAAGCTTATTCATTTTATAACATTTTTTCCAACTGTCCTATTTGCTTGACAGAGCACTGTAGGGAGTTTCCCTGGGTGACTGACAGGGTAGGTTTAGCATTACAATGCTATGTTTAAGGCTGGTATGAAAAAAGGGGAAAAAAAGAATGTGTTTTGAATCTTTTAAAGCTGAACCCTAAGGTTAGCACTACAATAAAGGAAAAAAAATTAAAAATTCACCTTCATGTCATGCTGAGCTATTTGTATTTTGTCCTGTTCCTTGGGGTTATTAAAGTGTTGACAGTGGCACACAAATGGGACTAAACCTGACTTAAAATCATATATTCCCTTGCAGAAATCCCCAGTATATTAATGGCTGTTATGCCATCCATTAAATCTCTGCGTGGTCTTGTAAAATCAGCTAGCATGAACAATGAGGATTACAGGCACACTGGCTGCCTTCATGTTTGAATACTTGGCAGCTCCTCAAGGCGAAGTTGTAGAAGTGCAGTGACTGATATGTCAAATGAAATCCAAGGATTTCAGGGCAACTGCATACAATCCCCAGTTTCTTGACCTGCCTTTTCGCACAGCACCCATCCCAGCAAGGCTCCGTATTTTATTTCATCTCCGATACTGACCTGCCTGACAATTCTGTGGTTGCAGTGGACAGACTTCCAATTCCAAGAAATGGGAAGTTCACATCTGACTTTTATTTGTCCCCAACTTCCTTCTCTTATTCAAACCACCAAGCGCTGTCTTCCACCCACTGGGTAAACAAAAGTCTTTGAGAGATCGGACTTCTTTATTTTGAGGAATTGTTACAAGCAGAAGGTTTGGATTTCTTTGCGCTTTTACCTTTGTGGGCTTCTTTGTTTATAGCTAGGTGTTCTTTCACTGTTACTAAGACAAATTAGCTGGTAATGTTGGATACAGAATTCAATATAGGCTAAACTTTTCTCTTATAGCTCAACAGCGATGGACATTATTATACTTTTTGTTGAAGTGACATCCACTTATATATTGTAAGTTATACAGAGCACTTTGAATGTGTGCTAAACATAATTCTGTACTTGCTGTAGAATTATATAGTATACTATCATACACTTACTATGTACCAGTCACTTGCTGTGCAATTGTATACACAACAAAATTGTTTGAAATGGGCATTACTGCTTATAGATCGAGGTAAATCTTTATGTAAGTGGCCCTGATATTGGTAAAGATTAGGAAGATTTTTTTTTTTTTTTTAAATTAAAAGAGTTTACATTCTAACGCTGTTAAAATTCAACCCATTTCTACTGAGATGAAAATATTTGAGCCTGACTTCCTCGTGAGTTGCAGTAAGGTACTCCTGAAAAAATGTTTTGAACTTCTACATAACTAAATTGGTCTTAACAGTACTTTCTTTCTAGGTACTCTAACACAAAGGGCTTTGTTAGGTATAATAAAGTCCTTTGTTATTTTTTAAAGAAAACACACAGTTTGCATCTCAGGGTGTGTACGTCTTTATCCATGCATATAGTTGCATGTGTGTCCATCAGTCTAGAAAGGACGCCACGGAGACCATTCCAGGCTCATCTCGGCTGTGGCCCCCCAACCCATGCTGGGCCCCCACTGGACGGGGTCATGTCAGACATCGGCCCCTAGCGCGCTCCTTCGTGCCCCCCCCATATCTCCCCTGCCGGCGCTGTCACCACACCCCTGCTGGGGCAGCCGGGAGCAGACACCTCCTCTCCGCTCCCCGCCTGGCGGGATGGGGTGGGGGCACGTTGGCCATTATACACCCGTCAGAAACCTGTGAGAGCCTTCGCACTGTGAACACCAGTCCCAGAGGGAGAGCCGGGATATGAACACCAATAGAATCACTTCCTCCCCCCCCATCCCTCACACTGTAAATCAGTCAAAGAAGGACTGGGACAGGAGAAAATAAATGTTTAGACTTCCATTTATTGACAGTGAAACTGAGGAAAGCCAGAGGAGACACTGTTACTTCTGCAAGTGTTACAATTTTGTATTTCAACCGTATAAGTGGCTGTCAGCTTTGAGACACAGACTTCTTCCAGCCAATGTTGCCTGAAAGAATATGGTTTTTAGTGGACAGATAGCTTCTTCCTGCCCCCAGGCCCTAACCCTAACCAACCTGTGGACCACACTACTGTAACCACTGCTGCCTCACTCACTGTCTTCTCACAACAGCCAAAGAATCTCTATTTGCTAAGCTAGTACCTGTTATTGTTATTCATTTGTTTAACTACGCACTTCAACAGTTTTACTTACATCGCTTGCTTTGTGCACGGGTAGATATTTACTAAAGCAATCTGAGATGAGCTCCCAGCTCAAGCATATAATAGGAGGTTTGTCAATGTGCAAGATTTCTTTCTGCATTAGTAGGTATTAATATTTTTAATTCATTTTGGTGACACCTTCCTCTGAGGCAGGTTACAGTGTTATGTTTGCGTGCCAAGCAGGATGGTTTATTGATTTGTACAGGTTTGTAAATCTTGCTGTGAAAATTCAGAGAAAGTACATTGATCAAGGAGAGCAGGTGGAGAAGGAGGTGGGGTTCAAGCGTGGGTCCGTCAGTGGCTGACTTTGTACTATGTCATGATATATGATGGAATTATTTCTTGCGCAAGAATATTATATCAAAGTATTGCCTTGGTAATTTTCCGGACTCGCCAAGCATCGAAATAAGAGAAAAACGCGCAAGGAGACACACACAAAGAGAGAGAAGAGATTCACAAGTCCTGAGCTTAAAGACATAAGCAAGTCAACTGGGGTCATCATTAGGAGTTCATGAGTAAAACTAGCATAAATATTGACTTTAATAAGACAGCGGTTCTGCCTGGTGGGGACAGTTTAGGTTCTGTGTGATCATTATGGAAGTGAAAAGTAGTTCTGTACATTTAACCAAGGGGGACCAAAAAGCCACACACAGCAGAACTACAATTAACTGTTTTATTGGGAATTTACAAGTTGCATATATTGTATACAGTTTCCACGTCAAATTGAAAAAAATACTTTTAGATCTTTAGTTTTAAACAATTAAATATTGCTTTTGGCTGTATAAAAAATGTTCAGTAATGCAACTTGAAATGGGAGCAGAAATAAAAATGTTTTTTAAAAAAAATGTGTCTTGAGAACGTTTGCCACTTTTTTGCACGTTAATATTTTGCATCGACTGCACTCTATTCAGATATTCTTCACATGTACAAATGTGATTTTTTTTTTACATAAAAGGTAAAACACAGTTAAAGAAAAGTGCAAAAAAAAAACCTTTATTCTAATTATTCCAATGCAAAAAAAACCTGGAGATTCTAGGGCTGTAAATGAAACCACTGCTTATTTGGTGCGGAATTTATTTAAAGCCGAAAGTATAATAAAAACAGTAAAACCGTTAAAATTGTGTATATTTCTGTCTTCAGAATCCGTACACAATTCAAGTCTATTTCACGGGTTAAATATTTCACAGCAGAGTCATTCTCCTCCTAACTGTGGTCAGAATGGAGAAACAATATTAGCACATTTTTTAAATGAAGATTTTTATCTGGAAAATGTAGAATTAGCTTTGTTTTCTAAAGTTACAGTTGCTAACAGCGATTCTTACATCAAAAGTCGCCGCAATGGGACCATTTTTCCTAATATTTGACCTATTAATTGTGTTTGACCTCGAAATAGTGGTCATCATATCGACTTATAAGGGTAACAAGTGACCGTTGCGCAGTCATGGGTGTTATTTTTTTTATTTTATTTTTTTAAAATATGCGGGACAGATGCGGGACAAAGCGAACGTTCTAAAAATAACTGAATCATTTTTTAAAAATTGCACTGATGGAATATCGAGCATCAGAAGTGATTTGTCTCAAGTTCCACTCAAGTCCAGAGTCATGGATCGTCACGTCAAAGTCGAGTTATTGTTTTAAAACATACAGTGAAACAGGTCCGAAAATGGTGCGACTCAAGTCGTCCGCCGCACAGATCGACCCCACGTCCAGTCGCACCACCAAATGCTCCAAGACAGCAGCGTTGAACTCTGTACTACCATTTTATTTATTTATTTTATTTTAAATCAGAAATCTGTTAACTTTAAAAACTACTTTAACCCAAACGGTAAGAAATACTAAAATCATTGAGTGGATGGAGAAAAGGGGAAATGGCGCGGGGTCTGAAGACTTGCCGTCATGGTTTATTGCTAACTGCAGGACCAGTTCAAACGGTTTGTCCCTCCTGACAAATATTTACATTAACCTACAGCTTTGTGGTTTATTAAAAAAAAAACGCTGAAATTTGTTTTTTGTGTCTGTTAGATGTCTCAAATATTTACATTTCTCTTTTTACCCCAGTTACATTCAAAACGATTTGGAAAGAAAATCAATAAGTAATATAAGAAAATATAAATACTGCCCACAGGTATTATTTTTTTTCATACTGCAAATTACTACCACAAAACATAATGAAATTATACTTCATTTTTGCCATCTTCCTGATGTGCAAACTTTTCTGAACGGACATTCTTTTCTGGTCCTTCATGTGTCCAGCAGTTGCTCCACCTATAAAAAGGTTTTCGAGAAGAAATTTTACTTTGTAAGTAACTGTGTGTAAGCGTGAGTGAGTGTGTGTCTGACGCAGCCAGAACGTCTCCTGCCTCACACCCTGCGTGTGAGAGAGCGGCTTCAGACAATCCTGACCCTGCACTGGACAACAATCCTAAGAACAGAATGAATAAATGAATGAATGAAGCCAAATGAATGGCTTTCGCCGTATTTACGATGAAAAGGACAGAAGCAGTGATGATTCTCAGGAAAAAAAAGGGAAGGCAATGGTTTGTGGACCGAAGTTTATATTTTATGCTTAGTGATGCTCTTGCCAGGTCGTCTGCAAAGAAGAGATGCTCTTGAGCACCTTTCCAAGTCCTATCAGTTTTTGAGGTTCTTTACAGTGAGTGCTGCACATGCGTGGGTTTCCGCACCCAGGTGTAACCCAACATGTTCTGTGAACTTCCTCATGGAATATGCCTGGTTACCAGTCCTCCACCTCTCCTAACTAAAGTCTTTACCACAGAAAAATGCCTAAAGGGGAATCCACAGAGCTGCACAGGCAGGTCTGCATGCCCATACCCGTGTACGTGTGTGTCTCTGTGTGTCTTCAAAAGTGCACTTACTCACTTATCTTTTTTCATATCTGATTTTAGTGGTCACATTTGCATTTGGTTCCTTTTTAGAAAGAAGGGTCCTGATGACACACACAGTAAACAGAATGGATTGGAAGGTGCTCGGCCAGTTTGCCTGCAGCCTGGGAGAGATCAGCAGCCAAGCAGGTACTCATTTGTCAAAACCTCCAGGGTGGGGGGACGACCCCAATTATAGCAAAAGGAACTCCAGGAATAGTATAGTAGCTTACTTTCATTATTATTATTATTACTATTATTATTATTATTATTATTATTATTATTATTATTATTATTATTATTATTCCAGTCTGGCTGGAATAAAGACTCAAGTCATCCTCCTTTGATGATTACTGCATACTATTTACCTGACAGTTTACTGTATGGAATTCGTCACCAGTTCACCTGAAACACGTCTTTTGAATGTAGCACTGATGCCTCTCAGCTCCTGGGCTGTGGTTTCAGGTGTGGGTTCGAATCCGTGTCGGTCTGTGTTCATTTGCACATTCTGTCCATGTTTGCATGAGTTTGCTCTGCTTTCAGTGCTTCGGTTCCATCCAATGCTCCAAAGGTGTGTTACAGTTGAATTGGTGACTCTAAAATGTGTTTATATGTAAGTCAACAAGTATGTCTAAATGTCTTGTAATGGGGTCCCATTCAGGGTCCAAGGTTCTCTTCTGCCATTCTGTACTTACTGCATACAGATGTGCAGTGAAAATACCAAACAGTTTCTCCTCGACAGTGGTGCACAATCATCTTTGGTCTCGGAGAAGCCGCTGTGTGCCATCTTGGCCACCAGCAAAAAGGTGTAACCTGCCTTGCACCCTGTGCTTTTAGGATTGGCTCCACGCCACTGCTGCACTGTCCCTGGAGAAACAAATGCTAATGATTCAGCTAATCTCTTTGTCCAAAGTGACTTACAAGTCTCACAATACATAGTGCTTTTGGGCAGCAAACTACAGATGAAGCCCAAAGGTGTAACTGCACTAGAAAATAAGTGTCATACCCACTGAACAACGATCCTGCATGGAAGTTCCTCAATTTAACACCTGACTGTATAAGCATAAAAGGTGCAAAACTGGAAACTCTGCCCAAAGCTAAGAATGTCTGTTAAGCACATAAATAAACTCTTGAGTCGGCTAATGCGTCACAGAGGCCCGAAAGATTGTTAGCTTCTCCCGTGTATTTGATCACGGACCAGAAGGGTTTTTATCGGGAATTAAAAGCAAACCCCCAGAAGTGGTGTGATGATCGCTTATTTGCAACAGGAGCTTACGTGGATCAGCTAACCAAGTGTAGGACTTCAGATTTTCACGCTTGGTTGGTTTCCCACCCTCAGCACTGTTCAAGAACATAGATCTGTACGACACCGGAGGTGCTCTGTGAACTCCTATGGGACCAGATGACGGACTGGCAAAACGAATTGCCGGCCAGGGCCGCGTGATCCATGACAAAATCAGCAAAGACAGCAGAGATGCGCGACCCTCTTTTACCAGACACTGGAGTTCTAAGCCTCGACTCTAAGCCTCCCAACAGAGAGCAGGGTAAAGTGAGAGATACTATATTTTTTCCCCGCCTCCTGTCGAGAATAGACTCTCCCACTCTAGAAATGTCCACACACATCAACTTCTTTCACGTACCGCTGCATCCGATTTTATCTTTATGTGCGTCACAGATCTGTTAATATGTGAGCCACGCGAGAATGTCCAGGTTCGTCTCGTTTCATTCACGTGTAAGAAAACAGGACAGGGCCGTCTGGGATTATCCGTTCCTCTTCACAGAAAGCCATGAGTCACGCTGAGGCTGGGGTCACGTGTCACTGTATGAACAAGCAGAGGCCCTGCTGAAGGGCACCCTTTCTGTTGGAACAGCAGAGATGGCAGATGTTGCAGCAGTAGATGCCAAACATTTGGGCAGGCCTTTGGACAGCGACGTGGGTGGATGCTTGGAGCCAAGGTGAGCTGAAATTGCAGTTCAGTATGTCACAGCACCAGCGGAGCAAAACGGTACCCGGTCCAGGTACTGCCAAAAAACTGATGCCAGATACAGCTGTACGTACCCCTCAGTGCTTTCACTAATTGTCCATCTGTAAAATGAGAAAAACATGCAGGAAAATCGTGTACGGCGCATCAATCAAAAGGGATACGGGGGTCAGCCAACTATTTAAATGACATAATGTAAACAGGGTGAGTAAACTGAAGCATCCTGCTGCTTGTGGCCCCCCCTGGCAGACATAACTAGAGAGACGGCAGGCTGCGTACGGGGGGCTTTGGTAAAGACTGTAGGCCCGTTCCAGGCACTTTACGGCTAGAGTGACCCCACGGAGCTAAGGAAATTCAAGTTTGGGTGTTTTATGAAATTAAACTACCTGACTTCTCACCACAAGGTTTCAGGTCCTGCCCCCAGGACAGCGTCTGCTGTCTTCAGCTGTGAACACGGTCCTTACCACAAATTGATCTGGCGAATATCCAGCACATACTGGCTACACATAACCTGTTGAGAAACTAAATAAATCAGTCGATCAATCATTCCTACATTTGTGTAAGAGTTTATCTACCTATTGTATTGTTGTTAATTCTCACAATTGTTAGCAACTGTGTTAGAACCTGGCTAATCCATCCATCCGTCCATCCAGGGCAGACAACAATACAACACAGTATATACTCATTAGAGGAACAATTAATGATGCAAAATATATAAATAAAATAAGAATTCTGGTCTGATTCTGGCTAAAGGGCTTGAGAAAACAGTAGCGTTTGAGACACGAAAGCTAAAACGATGCTTTAGCAGAGTCTATAAAATATGTTTTACATGTACGTTTGCCGGGTGCCTCTCAGTCTTCTCTTTCCTTCCTCTCTGTTTCTCCCTCTTTCCCTTCCTCTTGCTTTCCTCTCTCTTCTCACTCTCCACTATGGGATTTCCCACAGTATATTAGCAGCAGGGTGACAACAAGGGGGGGCCAACGGGGGTCTCAGTGAGGAACTCTGCATTCCCTTCCCACACTGCTTTTGCCCTGGAGATGGTTGGCTCCTCTCCCCCTCAACCCTGCCCCCCTTAGCCCCTGTGGCCCTTTGTGGCCTGCTTTAATTAAACTCCCTGCCACCGTCACCTCCATCCTGGGGTTTGTCAGGGGACGGTTCCCCGCAATGGTCCGTCCTCCTTTCACAGGGCCACAGAGAGACACTGTCACTCTCCCAGAAAACGTACACAAACACACACACACACACACACACACACACACACACACACACACACTGGGAACATGGAGACAGAGGCCATTATATTTGTTGTTCAGACCTGTTGATGTCTCCTTTGCGCACACCCCCGTCCCTCTCGACAGCCCACACCCTCTCCTCAAAGCCAGCACCAGGCAGGAGAAGATGATGCCACTGCTGAAGTCTCACTAAGGACTGCAGCTTCCATCCAGTCAAGTACAAGACAAGCTGCTATATTCCTTGTTAAAAAAATAAGTTTCTGTTTTTAAATTATGTCCAACTTTCCAGTCTATGTGCACAGTACCAGAATTGCTTCTGTAATATAACTGACTGTATGTGCAATTTTTTTTAAACCGTAAAACTTGCTTTAGATTAAAAGTTTTTCCTGATGTATCAATAATATTCATAGAATAAAGGAGATGAAGAGACATTTTAGGTAAACTTCAGGTGAAAGGTTTTAGGTAAAAAATTCTTTGAATTTCTTTGATTCTTTTGAATTCTTCTCTTGAATTTTTGAATTCTTTGAATATCTTGAGTTACATTTAGTCAGAAAATGTTCTTATCTTCATTGTTATGGTCTTCTTTTTGTCATATTGGCACCTCAGTTTTTGAGTGATGGCACTTGAAAAGTAGACAATGTTAATTAATTTTGTAATAATTTTTCCTGGTGAGGGGGTTTCAGCAGGGTTGGTGGGTGAGGGGGGGGGGTTGTCGAATCCCAGACACGTTGCCCTGGAGACAAGGTGCACCATGCCGCCGGCGGGTCTCGAAAGAGACGGGGGAGTCATGACGACAGGAAGGTGACAGACATGGTGACGAGTCCGCTGGGATATTGGGTTAGCCCCTCGCCCCTGCGCCCCGACCCTGGGTTCCTGAGCCCCCAGCTCGCTGGCTCTGCTTCCTCCACTATGGCTCCTCTCTTTTGGCTCACCTCCTCCTACCTGCTCCCTCTTTCACTCTCCCACTGCTCTCCAGGTAGCGCTAAAGCAAAGAGCAGCGGGAGAGGAGCACCAAAGAAACACAGGTGAAACCTGCGAGGTACCGCTTTTGATTTGCTCTAAGACAGACCATTTCATTTTTCCAGCTTATCCGCCCTGAACCTCATTTAATCAATTGCTCTTTGTTTGATCAATATGAAAGGCATTCATCACACTTAATGAAGCAGAGAAGAGCATCATGTTAGATTAATTAAGGATGTCAAAGCTGGGACTGTATGCACAACACGGCACATCCGTGAACCACAGTCACAGGAATACTTGACCAGGAGCCATGGTTTGGCGTCCTGCTTCGGGAGGTCAGGACCCTGATTAGATTCAATGTCAGTGGTGCCATTGTCTTTGTGGCAGGGGTGTAACTCATCTCCATAGGCATGGGAGAGTGCAGACAGGACGGCGACTGTGGCCTCCGATGGCAGCCAGCACTGTACCCTCAGCAGTTCTGTCCCCCACACCCCGCAGCTGGATATAAATAATTACACAAACCGTTATTGTACCCTTAAAAAGGTGCATGACACCCTGGTATGTCTAACTGGAGCATCTATGATTATTACTCTTATTTGTATTATTATTGTTGTTGTTATAGGCTGAATGTAATAAGGATACAGAATAATAAAGTGCCCTTATAGACAACTCTCAAGCTGGTAAAGATGAAGATGACAATTTCAAAGCAAGGCAAGATACTGTGTATTGTCACTGCTTTTGTAATGTTTTTTTTTTTTTTACTCAAAGAAGGCTAAGACTGGCATTGTTTTATTCTACATTTATATATTACTGCCCGAATTACCCACCCAGGTCAGGAAGCAGAAAGGAGAAAGGAGAAAATTAATAACAAAATGTATATCACCAAATTTTATTATCCTTACGTTAGTTAAGTGTCCATTGCCGTGTGTGTACCATGTATAACTCCCTGTTGTCAGTTTGGGTCCTTCCTCCAGCATATCCCACCATCACCCCTCCCAGGTGTGTGTGGGAGTGTGAGAGATGACCTGTTTTTCTTCATCTTGACAAATCAAGTAGGAACTGCCTGGAGGCACACATCACTAATGTGTGTGTGTGTGTGTGTGTGTGTGTGGTATACATGTGTGTTTAAGTAAGCAAAAACCTACCTTGGTGCAAGCAGTACCTGCGTGGCAAATTTCAAGTCTGTGACTTGAAAAACAAGGCTGTGCATAAATAACAAGCAAACAAATGGACGGATGGAGAGACGGAGATTGAGCTTTATAGATAAAGAGATTGTTTCTTTGGTGACCCTTTTGTCCAAAAGGGCTCATTGTATTTGAGTAATTTATAGAGTAGGAACTTTACTGAAGCGAGCTTCTATCAACAGCATTAAAGCAGCAGCAGACAGTTGAACTTGAACCAACAACCTTCATATTACAAGTCATTGCCCTCAATTGCTGCACTATTTACTTTACTTTGTAGCTTGACCTCATCTTAATTTAGTTCATAGGAATTTTCTTATTATTTTCAGCCGATTCTTTAGTGGCTAAACGTTTAAAAAGCATAAATTCTAACAGCACTTACTGAACAATGAAAAACGCCTAGTATTTTCTAATATTTAAAAACATTGCTGACTGATGTTAACAAAATGTCTCAAGTTTCGTTTTTCACGCACCCACGTTTTTGTGTTATTATATTACAGGGAAAGGGGCAGCTCATACATATTTGATGATAGTTCTACAGGTGACAGTTGTTACAACGGCAATATGGAAGATTAATACTGAGTTTTGTTTACCCTGTAAAGGGTTATTTTGGTTTCAGCAGTGAAACAAAGATACTGCATGAAGAACTGTATCAAGTTCTTATTAATTCACTGCTTAGGGGATTCTCATCTCTAATGAAATTTAACGTCACTTTCAATTTTTACCATCTATATACAAACCAGGATCACTTCGGTTAGGCAAACAGCAGCAGGAATTGTCCCTGTATTGGAACCATTAGTCTTAAAGTTGAGTGTGGTTTCTAAACCACTATGCCACCTGCTGCCTTCATGCAGACTAAAGAGCCATTTCAGCCTCAGGTTCAGGTGCCAGGCCGACAGAGAGGAGCCTCCACCAGAAAAAGAAGGAGTTCCAGCTGTTACTCAAGTGCGTCACCTAGTGTACATTTCTGTCACAACGACTTATTGAACAAACAGGCCCAACAGAGATCAATGATCTTATTAACCTTTTTCTCCATGGAGCATGAATAATATAAAATGTAAATGTAATTGTCATTCTAGTGAGACGTAGAAAAACTCACGTGTCATTAACACGCCGTTTCTCTTTAACAAACACGCTTCCTGTATTTATCTACATTTCTACAGTTTAAAACAATTTAACCTCATTTTTTTCCAGCACAGCCCAGAACTTTTTTCCCCCCACTTTTCGCTGCTCACCATTACACGAAAAAAGGCAGAATCCCTATTTATTGATGTTCTTGTTATCATTCCTTCACAGTAGTATTAATTCCCCAACAAGTAAACCGCTTCAATTCAGCACAAACCCTTAAGTCAGTGATTTCTTTAGATATATTTAAACTGTGTTTTAGTCATACATTATCTGTAGATGTTTTACATATGTATTGTGACAATCCGCATCGGAGTTGTTACGAACGGAGGGCTCGGAAAGCAGAGTTGTGGGAACCCAAACTTTATTCTTTTTTTTCCTGGATCAGAATGGACATGCATTGACACTTAGTGTCAAGCATCACCAAACTGTCCCCTTCGACAGTCGTAATCTCTCCATTCACCATCTCCGTCTTTATTCTTTTTAAAACTACTAATAAAACCACTACAATAAATAATTAAAACCGTCACATAAAAAGTAAAACTAGTTTATAAGATCCTAGTTAAAACCGACAAATATTTATAATACATGACGGTAAAAATCTAAGACAGTTAAAAACATACCCCAAGGCTCTAAACAAAAGGCTAAAGGAAACTTACCAGCAGATTCCACCGCAGAAGATGGGCGGTCCCCTGGCCTGTTCCAGGGTATGGCTGAACTCAACCTACCTTTGTGGGTGTTAAACGCGTCTTCCCCTTTTAAATTAAAGTTATCAAAGACAAACACACAAAAATATAACCAAAGAACTAATTAACAAATTAAAAATATAAGAAAAAAAGCATACATTATATAAACACCCACCTCTGTGAAAAACTTAACTACACTACAATAACTAAAATCTAAATATAAATAAATAAATAAACAGTCAAAATGGCTGTCAAACACATACACGATATATAAATAGATACTCAAAATATACAACTAAATATATTAAAGTGAATAAATAAGTAAAACCCTACACCTAACATGAAACATGTACACACAAAAAAAGGTAAACACATACACTGACCAAAAATAGGGGTTGCAGGTCCTTGTATGCGAAAACAGACGTGTGGTACTTACCCAGGATGGAGAGAATGCCACAAAACCTCTTGAGGCTCCAGCCAAAAGAGGCCTTTCCACCTCTCCTTGGCTTCTGTGGAGCCCCACTGCTTGACATCCATCTCCATCCTAAAACTAAGCTTGGCCCCGATTTTTGAAAACACCCCCTGGACGCCCAAGCCTGTCCCTGTTTGAACCAGCTGGCACCTTGCGTTCCAAAGCGTCTGCTTGGTCACGCTTATCTCCAGCCACGCCCGGGCAGCCTCGGCCTTCTGAATGCCAGGGTTCCACCCCTTCAACACTTTGTTGTCGTACATCAATACCATCTGCGGTTCAATCTTTCTGCACAGTCGACTTACCAAGAGCCAGACCTCCCTCACCTGCTTGCAGTCCCAAAAAGCGTGAGCAAGGGGTTCCTTCTCACCACAATGGGTCCGTGGACAGTGTGGGTGGCTGGACAGATGGTGCTTGTACACTGTGTCCCTCAGTTGAAACTTACCCAAAAGGCAGCGCCAATTCAGGTCCTGAGGAGGTGGTCGAGCCCCTTGGGTTGAATCCTGGCCCAGGTGCCGTCCTCGAGGCCCAGCAGAGCCCAAGTCCCCCTCCTTATACAAGGCCCTGTGTTTGAGGAGGGAGCCTGCCTCGATCCCCACTGCAGTGGTCTTACCCCACTCGACAGCGTGCCTGTAATGAGCAGGCCGGGTCTGAGCGTCCGGCCCGATGTTGGTCCAGGACTTCACCAGGTGACACATTGAACAGCCCATCTAAAGACGCACAAAGTGTTGATGGGGATGTTCCAACAGACCGACCAGACAGGTACAAACCTGAGAAAAGAAGAGGCAATCCAGTTTCAAGGGCATATCTGGCACGTTCCTTCCCCCCTCCTTCTTGGGAAGGTACATGACTTCCCACCTCACGTACTCATACCTGCCCCCCCAGACAAGATCAAAAATGTCCTTCCCAAAGTCTCTTCTCATAGAGAACGGCAGGGGGTACACCTGCGCTAAGTACAGCAACATGGGGAGGACGTCCACCTTCAGGATTAAGGTCTTCCCTATGAAGGAGAGGGACCTGGTCCTCCACAATCCCATTTTCCGTCTGGCCTTTGCCATAGTGTTCATCCCAGTTTGCCCTGGCCATATCTTCCGCGAGGAAGTTGACCCCGAGCACTTTGAGAGGACCGTCGCATCTGGGAAAACCCCTGATGCCGTCTGCCCTGTTTTTCCAGCTGCCAAAGTACCTGATAAGCCACTTGCTGAGATTCAGCCCTGCGCCAGTAGCATGTCCGAACACCTTGACCAGGTCCAGTGCCTGACCGAGAGACCAGTCCGAACACACAAACAATGTAGCGTACTGGGCCAGCTTTATAACCCCCCCACTGGTTCCCGGCAGGAGAAGGCAGTCGATTCTGGGATGAGCGTGAAGAGCGGCTGCCAGTGGCTTGACGTAGAAAGCATAAAGGAGCAGGGAGAGCGGGCAGCCCTGCCTCACTCCACTAAGCTGGGGCACCCACCCACCGAGGGAGCTGTTGATGGTAACATGGCTACCTGCCTCCATGTAGCGCATTTGCACCCATCCCAGGAACCTAGAGCCAAAACTCATCTTCCTCAAGGTGTTAAACAAGAAGCGGTGGTCAGCTCGATCAAACGCCTTCTCCTGGTCCAGGCTGACCAGAGCTAAAGAGACCTTTCGGGCTTCCGCCCAAGTGATCGGGTCCCAAACCAGATGCAAGTTCCAGATCGCCGATCGCCCGGGAACTCCACAGATTTGATCCCTGTGGACCAAATCAGCCGTTACCCGCTTCAGAGGTTCAGTGAGAACTTTCACGATGAGCTTCACATCTATGCAGAACATCGCGAGGGGTCTCGAGTGGGCAAGATCGACTTTATCACCCTTCTTGTACAACAAGAAGAGCACCCCGGTCCTCATACTTCTGGTAAGCATCCCCCGGCTAAGCACCTCCTCAGCTACACGCAAAAACACCAGCCCTAATACGTCCCAAAAGGTGGAATAAAATTCCACTGGCAGGCCATCTAGGCCGGGAACCTTATGCCGGTTCATTTTACCAAGCACTTTGGTCAGCTCACTCAAAGCGATGGGGCTTTCCAGGCTGCCAAGGGCACTCTGGGGGATGCAAGATGACACCTTATCTAAAAAGCTCCTTTCTAACACCGGGTCAGTTTCCCTAATTTTAAAAAGATCCCTATAAAAACAAGATGCAACTCCCAACATCCGGGCCGTATCAGCGAAGGATTCCCCTTGCAAGTTCCGTAGGGCGGTAAAACCCCTCCTACGTTTCAAATCCTTCACTTTGTTAGAAAAATAGGAGGTACACTTCTTGTTCTCCTCGACCTCTCTCACTCTGGCACTAAACAAAAAGGCCCTGGCCTGCTGCTCATACAGGCGCCTCAAAGCGGCCTTTATCTCTGCAGCCCTTTTGTAATCAAAAACTCCTCCGTTGTTATGGCAGGCAAAAAGCCCGTGGAGGTCCTCCTCAAGCCCAGCAATGCCACGTTGATGCAAAGCAGCCTTGCGTTCGCAATAATTAACAGTGAGGGCCTTGGCTTTAGCCTTGACCCCGTCCCACCACTCAGCTAACAAGGGGTAATCATCCACAGCCTCCTGCCACATAGAAAAACTGTCATAAAACAAGTCCCTGTACTCCTTCTCCTGGAGAACCTCCAGGTTGAGCTTCCAGTAGCCCTGGCCACGATAGAGATTGTGGCCTCGACCATCACGTGATCTGATGGTCACTGGGGGGACAGAGTTACTCTTTTAAAAACAACAGAGGGGGATGCTAAAATGTAATCTAAACGACTACAGGTCCAGTGGCTGTTGCACCAGGTAATGCCCGGATCGCTGGGGTTAAACTTTTTAAAACCGACAGTAAGGCTAAAACTGCGAATAAAATATCTGAAATTTTAAACAGTAGCATCGCCCTTGTCTTCTAAAAAGATATTGAAGTCACCTCCTATTATCAAATGCCTATCCGTTACACAATGAGGGACCAGCTCCTCTAACAGAGCGATACGGGACCTGACCTCCACTGGAGCGTAGACGCACGATACCCAAATGTGCAGACCTCTCCACATGACGTCCAACCCCAAAACCTGGCCAGGATTAACGATAAAAGGCCTTATCTTATCATAGGTTTGGTCCCCAAAAACTATCCCCATGCCTGTAGATTGGATGCCACCCACGCTGCAGTAGGACTCACCCTTCCTCTAATACTGAGAGACAAGAGTCACGTCCCGCTGGTCCCGGAGGTGAACTTCCTGCAAAAAACACAGGTTGAAGGCACGGGACGAAAGCTGATTAAACAAAGCAGTTCTTTTAATTAAATTTTTGAGACCCCTGACGTTGAGTAAAGATTTTTAAATCAGCCATTGGGGTATGACATTAAAAAATTAAAACCACTAAGATAATAAAACAATAAAAATCGGCCATTAAAAATGCCCCTCCCCGGAGAAATTAGCCCCGGCCACACTGTCCATCATCATCCTGCCGTCATCCATATACATTTCTGGGTCGGATGAGAGCGGTCCCCCTCCGTAACTCTGGCTAGGGGACATCAAGGGGGGGCCGCCTTGTGACCCAGGCATTGTTCAGCTGCTTCGGGGGAGGGGCATTGCTCCTGGCCTTCATCTGAGGAGTCGGCCGATGAAGACTCCCCCTCGGGCTGTCTGGCCCCCCTTCTGCTGTTCTTTTTCTTCTTTTTCCCAGATTGGGAATCTTCTGTTTTTCTTTTCAATAGTTCTCCCAGGGTAGGGGCAGGGCTGAAGGCCTGGATCTCACCGACCACACCTGGGTCATCTTCAGCCCCCGCCTTCGCTTCAGGGTTTGCACTGTTTCGGCAAGAGACCCCCTGTTGCCTGACAAGGCGCCAGCATAAGAGGGCCTATACTGAGGACAGAGGCAGGCCAAATGATCCTTGCTACTGCAAATGTTGCAGCGGTGTGGCCCCTTGCAATCCGTGGCAAAGTGACCAGTATCCAGGCAGTTGCAGCATTTCATGTTTTTGCATGCATCACCGGTGTGCCCTTTACCCTAGCAGATTGGGCAGAAGGGAGGCTGCTGTGGATAAAAGAGGTACCCCTTATAGTGAAGTCTGTCGGGAGCCGCAGGGTTGGGATGCAGACAAACCTGATATTGCCTCTTCCCGTTCCAAATCCTAAATTTGTCCCACAATTCCCTGCGACCAGGGAGGAGGTTGACGTGCTCCTTTAGGAAGGCCTCGACTGCTTTGGCAGGGACAAAGGGGTTGAATACATGGACCATAATAATTCTGCGATCAGTCCACCACAGTTGCTCCGCTTGGAACTTCTTCAACCCCTTCTCCAGCTTACAAACCTCCACAACTTTCCGATAGGTGTCTTCGGCGAGGACTGTCAGGTCGATGAAGCGCTGGGGCCCGTTACGTTGGACACACACTATGTGTGCTGCGGCCAGGCCCAACATTTTGAAAACAATTTCCCGGATAATGTCGGAGCGGTCGGGGTAGTCCCCCGCTGCCTCAGTTCTCCTCCACCAAAACCAGGTGGTATGCCTCAGCTTGATGGAGGAAGAAAATCCCAGTCCCTCCTCTGCACCAGACTAAAAAGGAAATTAAAAAAAACCTTCAAGGGAGTAAAGGTTCACCCCGTGGCAACAGCAGTCGCGCCACCCACTGACCATGCATTAGGCTCCCCTCCACTCCCATTAAAATCTAGCACCTACTGGCCATTAAAACCTGCACCTGATCTTAGCCAAAAAGCCAAGAATCGATCATGAACTTTATTCTTGCGCGGCATGGTTAACAACACGCCCACCCACAAAACTACTGTATACACCCACGCGACCGAGCCCTGGACCTCCTACCCTGGTTGGACACATTAACTACGTACAAGCAAAGCAAGATGGGAGCCACAATTCCACCCGACCTTACAGTATATATAGTTCACCACCGGGAACAGAACGTATAGGATTTGTCCTGATTTAGCTTTTAGATTTAATGAAAATAAAGTAAAATTTATTAGACTGCAAACATGCCGCAGAGCTCTGTGCGTCAGGTAGTCTCAAACCAATGGGCATGCGTAACGTAACACGTACTCCAGAGCCAATCGCTTTCATCCTATCTTATCCCTGTGTTCTGTAGTTGCGCACAGTGAGCTAACGTTATCCAAGGGGTGGAGTCTTTACAAAACAACCCAGTTACCCATTGGCTGTAGCCTTTTGTTGTTAGCCAATGGCTGGCGTTTTTACGGAAAGGCGCCACGCGTTCCAGTTTCGCGGGAAATGAGAATCTCCGACAGAGGAGTGTGGTGTTCAGCTGAGCTGTTTTAAAATTAACCTCTATTTTTTTTTTGGTCTTCGGAACGTAGAAATGAGTTTTAATCTGGAGCGGTTCCGCTACAGCGGAGTTAGAAACGGGTCGCGGGCTGCGGTGCTGGATGGCCGCGGAGGGTCCCGAGCTGCTGGGCCGGAGAAGGAGAACAAACCAGGTGGTCTGGGCTTCTTGGCAGCTTCTGTTTTGCTAACGAATGTAAACGTGAACTAATATATGTTTCGTGTTACTCTTGGGTACAGTCCGCGGTGTCATGTGCAAGAAGCAGGAGGGCCAGCTGATGGTGGAGTCGGACAGTAACGCTTCGGCGGAGCGGCGGTGAGTTCAGTCATAAATCGTGTCAATTCCTGCACTTAATGTGCAGTTTAAACAGTCGTTTGGAACTTGGAAAGAGACTGCTGATCTCCCGTTAGGTACACAGGACCCATTCATCCAGAATGAGGCTTGAATAACCTGACATCGTTAACATGAACAACACTAATAAGGTTTGAGATTGTATGGATGGTATCTGCAGCAGCCTTTGTGTGATAGAAAGCGTATACAGTCAGTTACGGATCTGGAGTTCATTATAAATTTGTCAGAGAACATCTTCTATAGGATCTACTGCAAGAGATCAGAATTATGCTACATGTGTGGTTTCAGTAGTTTTACATTACTTTCTGGTCTTTGGTTGGAGGTATACAGGTAAATGCTCCATGTGTTATTTTGACATTTTTGTTTACTGTCTGTCATTTTTCCAAAAAGTCCATATGATGTGAAGTATTAGTTTATTTTATATTTGTATTGGAATGCAAATGTATCTGAATGTAACATTTTTAGCATACTAAAATTACTAATCCAGTCATTATCTCCTCCAATTTCCAGAGCACTGAAACAAGCCCTAGACAAGGACAAAGAAAGGGTTCGCCGCTGCAGCAAGGCATACGTGCAGAACAATGACACAGTGGAGATGCTTGTCAAAATGCAAGAACTTTTCCCACAAAGAAGCAGAAATGAGCTCCTGGAGGTAACATGGCCATAGTTTGCCCACTGTCATTCTAGAAGTACCATGAATTCAGTCATAACATTGTCTGTGCACAAGGTGCCTTAATATGAGTTTTCTGACTAGCTTTGCAATGCTCGGTTGCTGTCTTTAGGTGATCAACAGCACAAGCACACTGGATGGAGCTGTGGCTTCCTGCTTAATGCTGTTCAGAGACGAAGGTAAAGGTCTGTAAAGATGGAAATATCAACAATCCTCGTTGTGCTGATGTTTCTCCTGATTGTCAGACAAAAACATTTCAAGTTGTTAGGCCTCAGCCACATTAGGTTCCTGATATACGTCAGTCTATGATCAGTAACCACTTTCTGTTACAAAGCGTATTTTGGAAATCCACGTGCTGAGGCAGGGTACACCTTGGATAGTATACCACTCCATCACTTTGCAGTCAGACATGGTCATTTACTCATATATTTACAACCTATGGGCAATTTAGAGTTTTGGACTGCAACGTGAAAAGGAAGATGTTTCAGTTGTATTGTTCTGCATATCAGTAAATAATTAATACCTATTTGTTTCTCATCATTGAGAGATGAAACCTTATATGAGAGGTAACATAATAGTTTGTCTTTTTTTAAAAAAAAAAAAAAGTGTTGCAATGTTTGAAAACACGCACCCCATAATTCTGTAGTTTTTAAGACCTCCTTTAGCGCCAATAACTTGTAGTAACCATTTTCTGTCAGTTTACGGACTCATTTATCATCCCAAGGTTTTTGGACACTCCTGCTTAGAAAAATGCTTCAACTCATTGATGGGGTTTGCCATTTTGCCAGGAATTGTAAGGGGCCCCACCGCTGCATCTCAATGGGGTTGTGGACTGGATTTTGCCACAGCCGTTCCAAAACCTTGATTCCTTTTTCACGGTACAGTTTTAGATTTAATGGTGTGCTTAGGGTTAATGTCCTCTATCGTGATCTACTTTTGGCCAACCTTCAGTCCCTCTGTTTTCCTCAGGAATACATTCATATTGAGAGGAATCAATGGAACACTCTGTGATCATAAGGAATGCAGGTTCTTCACCTGCAAAACAGCCCCAAATCATAGCCCTTCTGCCACCTGATTGATGGTTGGGATGAAGTTTGTTCTCTCATATATATTTTTTTGGTGGAAATGGTGGTCTAAGAATCTTGTGGTTCTGGTCTCTTCTGTTTTGACAGAATTGCTTTTCTCCTGGTTTCTTTTCCATGAAATCCATACTTGTTTGATCTTAATGGTGTCAGGAACTCCAACATGGATGGTGTACAGAAACCTGTAGATCTTGCAGTGTAGCTTTTGGGTTATGTGCAGTTTCTAAGAGGACCATACAGTCTGATCCTCGTGTCAAATTCCTGGGACACTCATTCCTTGTTCTCTATTTGTAAATCATTTTTGTCACTGAGGAATCTTCTCCTCCACATTGTTTAGAAATGGCTTCATAACTCCTCAGAAAGATGAGTATCAGCTGCTTCTGAGATCATCATAGATATGTTTTGTCCTTGGCCTTCTGTGTCAGCATAAAGCTGAATGCTCAACACCAAAGTGTCAGTGTTTCTGCTGTTACAAGTGAAAACACTTCCTGATGATACTTATGATGAGCACTGAGTTTGTAACACTTGGTTCTAATGATGTTTTTGACCTGGAAGCAATAACAATACACTTCTTCTTGTCAGCTAATCGTTGAGTTATTTTTGGTTGAGTAAATAATTTTAAAAAGTAAAACTTATTATATATCGTCACATGATGTTTCATTTTTCTACATTTACAAATAAATTAGGTCTCAATAAGGGTTATTCATGAGCTGATGTGGTAATATGTAAAACTGTATGCTAGAGAGTAGACTACAGCATGTCTGTTTAGGTACTTTAACATCTCGCCGTACGAGGAGTGTGTGTGTGTGTGTGTGTGTGTGTGTGGGTAGGTTAAGACAGATATGCAGGTCACCGTTACTGTATCCATTGCTTCTCTTCCAATCATTAAACCTTGATAATCTCAACATTCCAGAGTTAAGTGGTAAATCCATTCCCATCATCTGCTTCCCCTCCTGGAATTACTGCATTTAGATGCAGGTTCTCTGAACTTAATTCTGTGTGCATTTGCTTATGGTAATCCCCCACCCCCCACCCTGTAAGGGCAAGACAGTGGAACTCATTTGCACATTTGCTTATAAGACAGTGCTGCAGTTTGTCAGTTAGTTACTCTTGTCCTCCTCCCTCCTTTCCTTCTCAGATTAAAGCCCCACAAAGCAGTGTACCCCAGGATGTTGAATACCCACCAAACTAATGTGTTTGTGCCTGTCTGCCCTGAGGCCACAGATGAGGAGTGTGTGTTCTGGCATGTTTGGACCCTCTCATGAGAAAGGGTGCACACCTATCTCTGCTGGCCCTGCATACTCTCTGCCCCACCTGTGACCACCAGCAACTACCTGGGCCTACCCTTTTACAACTCTTAAACTAGCTGATGCAGTCTTTTTTAGGTTTAGACCTTTTGCAGCGTACCTTGTAGCTTTAGATTTTTTTTTAGTTAATGTTTTTCTCCAAAACTGCTTTCACTGTTATGCATGTACAGTACATTTCTTACAACTGTTTACACATTTATATAGCTGGGTAATTTGTTATAAGCATGAACGCTACGTAAATCACCAGTTCAATCACGTACTGTCTCTCTGTAATAAGGCCTCGGTGGACAGCGTTCCTCTGCTACACATGGGGCCTGTCCTCTCATCCCTCCATAGCACGGGGCATTAACTGACTTACTGTGTGCTTCCTGCTCCAGGTTCCTCCCAGAAGAGGAAGACTTACAGCATCAGCAGCAGTGACTCACAGGAGGGTGAAGAGCTTCAGCACACCAAAAGGAGGAGGGAGGATACCTTTATGGTCAGTTGTAACTATAGCCACAGTCCACATCCTACACACCACATGTGTAGGGTAATTCGTGGTCTTGTTTTATGTAGGTTGGTCCTTATGAGCTTAGTTAAAGGAACTAAACAACTGGAGTTCTGTTGCTTTTGCTTCTGGGCAGAGAAATCGCCATGGTCCTCTGTGCTGTGTACCACTGGTGGACTATTAGTAAACTCGTAAGGCCACCAGAACTAACACCTGTTGATGTTTGCAAACAATTAGGCAGATGAGTCAAACAAGGACAATAAGGAACCAAGCTGGGAGGAGCAGGAAGAAATGGTTAGGAGGCTGCAGACAGCATTCCCTGACCTTGACAAGGAGGTAAGTGCTTCCAGGTGACTGGAGTCCTGGCAGGACAGCTAATCTAGATAATGTTCTGTACATTTCAGTTTAGGAACCTTCCCAAAGGTTCTACAGCGACCCTTCTGTGACTTTTATTATGCGATATTATTCTCAGCCATGGTTACCTATTCAGTTTGCCAAGTGTTGTCCCAGCTTGTTGCCCTCTTCTTACATCACCCAGGAGCTGCGAGATGTCTTGAGGGAACATGAATGGCATGTGAACATTGCCATGGAAGTTTTGCATGTCTTCTCAGATACAGGTAAGTTGATGCAGGTTCTGGTTATCAAAATGTGGCTTTGTACGATGGTGATGATGAAGTTTGACGAGTGTACTGTATAAATGACTTTCTAAATATGCATTCTTTAAAAGTCAAATGGAAACATTGCTATCACTGATTTGAGTTGCCATGACTTTTTTGGTTTCAGATGGGCCCTCTGTTTCCCCAGAAGCCCCAGCTAAGAAACCCATAGTTCTGAAATGCTCCAGGGAAAAGGGCCCAAAGGCCACTGGTGAGGTCAAGCACAGCCAAGGTACAGGAAACCTGTCAAGCTGGCTGATTGCCCATGCCTCTCAGCCTACTCCCACCACACAAAAACCCTGCAATTCCGTCAGGGCAGTCAACGGCAAGCCCCGCAGGCGCGTGTCACCACAGGCCAGTAGCAGCGATTCTGAGGCTGAAGACTCTGTCAGCAGCGAGTTTGAGGGTTCATCTGAGGATGAGTCGGACCAGGAGGACAGCAAAAATTTGCAGCTGAAAGCTCAGATACTGGGCTTCTTTCAGGAGGCTTCAGTGGACGAGCTTTCGCTCATCACTTTCTGCTCTGTGAAGAAGGCCCAGAGGATTGTGGAGCTTAGGCCTTTTAACTCCTGGGAGGCCCTAGTAAGACACCCAGCCGGATTCCTTGCCTTTTCTTTCCTTCCTCAGTCCTGTGCTTCATTTTCTGTTGTTGTCTTCTTCTCTTTCCTCTGCCTGGTTTACTTACACCTGTATTTCTTCAGGTATGTGGTGTGCTCTCTCAAGGTAAGTGTCCGAGGGCTTAGGAATGGGTGGCCTTAGCCATATTAGGATCCCTCTGCATCACTTCCTGAGCCAATGAGTTGCTAAATTGGATCATGTGACCCTCAGTGGGATCGGGGTTCTTGGGAGAACCCTATCTGATTGGCTACTGCCACTTTCACTCATACTGAGGCTGGTAGCAGGGAGAGCTGTGGTGGTGTGTATGGGAGAGGGGGGATAGAGAGGAGATGGGACTGAGCTGTGCTGGAGAGCCACACACAGTCATGTGAATAAGCATGTGCAGCTGGGAACCAAAGAGCAGCAACATTCAAGTTTTTTTTTTTTTTTTTTTTTTTTTTTTTTTTTTTTCCCCTCCCCTGCCTTTTNAAAGAGCAGCAACATTCAAGTTTTTTTTTTTTTTTTTTTTTTTTTTTTTTTTTCTTCCCCTCTCCTGCCTTTTACCCACACTTCTGGGGTAACTATGCTGTTGGCACTCTGGGTGGCCTCAGAAATGCCTACACTTGGGATAGGGGTGGGTGGGAGCACAGCAGATGGATGAGGTGCCTGAGACCAGCTGTTGGATGCTGGACTCAGTTCTCTCAGGATGGTAAGTCAGACTTTTACTTTTGGGCTTTTACTTCAGCTGTAAACAGTGTCACACAGCAGCAGAAGTTGTCCTGAAAGCTGCAGGTAAAGGCCTGCTGTTGAACCCTAGTGTAGTTGACACAATTTGCTTATTTACAAATTGTGGTGAAGAAGCAGGCTCGGACATGTGACTGAAGAGGTGTCAAGATATAATGCTGAGTGAGTTTTGTAGCTCTACCATTCGATGGATGCGATCAGATCAAAGTGTGTTCTGCTGAAACAGTTTTCCCGTGACATGCAGAGGACTTTTACTGAGACTGTTACCAATAGAATAGCTTGACTGATGCTGATCTCGTTCGTGGCAAAAGGGATATCGGCAAGTTTTCTCTCCCAGGGACGTGTGTGCGTGCTGTGCACATGGCTCTAATACGCTGTCTGCGGCATGTTGGTTACACTGTTGGGGTTACGAAAATACGGCAGCGTTGGCTTGATGTCGGTGCTCTCGACTTCACTGTTTGGAAACGATGTCGGACAAGAGCATTAACAAAGACAATAGTCTATATGGGGCCGTATTTCAGTGAAGGTAAAGATGAATAGAAATTGTCTTAAAATCACAGAAGTTGCTTTAGATGGAAAAAATGTGACTATTGTATTGTACTCATTTTCATTATAAACATTTGACTTAAAAACACAATGATAATATTCCTAATAAAATGTCCCCATTGAGAGTAACTGGTTGTGGCTTACCATGTTCCTGTTAAAGAGCTCTGCAAGAATGAGGTTCATGCCTGGTTAAAGCATTTTGTCCCTGTTACCATCTTAGCTGGTGTTTAATGGCTCTAATGGAGAGCTGCTTGACCTAAAGTTTTGTTTCAGCTTTTCTTGCCAAATCTTAATACAAGATAATTCCAAATAAAGCTCTTCCTTTTATTTGTCAAAGTAGAGAAATAATTTAAGTACTTGCAATTATTTTTTAACTTCAAAGCCACAACAAAAAAAGTTTTATTTCATTTTTGATCATTTCTGTTGTTCTAGTGACCAGTAAATTTAAAAGCTGGGTTTATACAATTTGTAAAACCACAGTCTCACTGTGGGCGAGACGTATGGTGTGAGGTAGTACTGAACTGATTTTTTTTTTTTTAAAAATCAGATATTAGATGGTGTGGATGTACATTTTAGTGCAATGAATGTGGTGTTGAAAAGCACAGACCTGTATTTTCAGAGTGATCCGCGATGGACTGATGTTTATAGTTGACTAGCTGACTTACCTGGCACTGCCCTGGTCTGAAACTGGAAAGGTAAACAGTAATAACGCATTCGATAAAATGGTTGGATTCAGTACCTAAGTAATGTTGGTACTGTTCAATAGGTGGACGCTGTAGAGACTTGACACCCCAGTCACAGTCAAGTGGAAAAGACAATAGCAATAAAAAAGTACAGATCACCAAACTTTGTAAAATTACGTTAGTAAAGTGACCGTTGCTCTATGTGTGATATGTTTAACTCCTTGTTGAGTTTGGTCCTTCCACCAGTGCATCCACTGTCACCCCTCTGGTTGTGTGTGTGTGTGTGTGTTTACGCAAAAAAACCTCACATAGGATGAAAAATACCTGTGTGAAAGTACCTGTGTGCCAAATGTCAAGTCTGGCTTGAAAAACAAATCGGGTATAAAGAAGAAACAAACAGATGGACCGAGATGGAGCTCTATACATACAGAGATATGGTACAAGGCAGGTATTGTTTTGGTATGTGCATTTAGCACCATCAGCTTCCCAGAAGCTTTTCACCTTCAGCTTTATAAATCTGTTCAAGCGGTACTGCCAGCATTTTGCACATGTGGAAGGACCACCCAAGATAATTTCTCTTTGGATGGTCTTCTGCTACTCCGGAAGGAGCCGACGATGTTGTCCTCTCAGGAAATAAATTGGTTTTTTGTAGCCTAACCAAGATGCAATTTTCCTGCATCTGATCATTTTTCTTGAACATTGGAGCCTTGTAGGTGACTCTTGATGTGGTGCTCAGAATGTAATTTATAATGTATAAATAATATGAATTTACCGCTGATACCCTTTTCAGAATTGCATTCATTTATTTGAAAATGATCGAGATGCCTATTTTGAGAAGAAAAGTAAACTAGGGATGAACATGCAAGTATTTTTTCCTTGTAATTATATACTTTAATACACTATCAAACTGTTAATGAACCTTTTTTTTTTTTTTTTAAAACATTTTCATAGTTTGTTCTCCGAGGAACACTGGTCTTGAGTGAATTTTGTCTGCCTTTGCCAGGAACCTGTAAGGGATTTGGTGCTATAGTAATAGTGGTACACATAATAAAAATGTTTATAGAAAATGTGTTGAAAAATATTGGTAAGAAGAAACAACCAAAAATACAACAGTACACACTACAGTTCTGAGATTTGAATGGCTGAAAGGGCATAGCTGAATTAAGACAAGTGGAGGGTGTACTGGCATTCTTTGTTTTTGTGTTTTTGTGTTTTTTTTTTTTGTTTTTTTTTTTGCTCTTTGCTAATCCGGATTTGCTTTGTACATAATATGTGCATGATTCCTTTCATGTATACAGAATGGGTAACTTGAAATTTTAATGATAATTGCCCCTCAGGACAAGATGTTAATTAACAACACCACGTTTGTACAGTAAAACAATTCTGTCATGTTTTCAGAAGCAAAGGAAAGCTACTAAACCATAGTTGTGTTGGAGGAGAACTAATGTTTTTAAGGAACGTCTCAGCAGATATCTGTTGTGATATAACCTCAAAGTCTTTGCTTTGCTCGCGTTCAGGGTAAGACGTTCCTGCCGACTTCATGGGGTTTGGGGTTGTTTGTCCGGTTGGTCTTTTAAGTCTGGGTGCGTTTGCTCAGGCCGTGCAGCTGCTGTGCCCAAGGCCAGGGGTACGAGGCTTCGGCACTGAAGGAACGGGTCGTAACAAGTATTTTTCTTTGTCGCACTAGTTTCCCTCCTCCTGCTGAACTTTTTGTTTTGGTTGCAATGCACTGTTAATTTCCAGCATGGCTGGTTTGCAAATCGAAGGTTGTGCTGCTGCCGTCATTTACTGCGTGAGCACAGTAGAAGTCATTGTGCTGATTCACACCTTGCCCGAGTTTTTGACTTCCGAGCCACGTTCCTCTCTGTTTTCTGGTGTATCTTCCTACATTTCTGTACCTACCATAGGTGTAACGGTTGGGTTTAATGTATACAGCTGGCAAGCATTTCTGCAGCTGATTGTAGTTACGCTGTTTCCCTAGAGATGTTGCATATTTGCCTGAATGGCATGTGCTCTAACTTATTACATTATAAGTGGCTGACTTAAGAATTTTCAAGAGATGTCAGTTATTTATTTTCAGTTGTGTTTTCTTTACCAATTTTCAAACATTTCAGCTTGTGGAATAATTATCTGTATTTTCGTGTCCATTGTTAATAACTTCTATCTATTGATTCACAGCGTTGACAATCAATAACAAGATGGCAAACACTGCACAAGTTTATGGGATGATTTGCTGAAAAAATCAGCACTGAATAGATAGGGAAATGAAATTCATATGTTCAGTCATTTTAGTGCTTTTTTTAGTGGATTTTTAATCCTAGTGTAATTGATTCCTACGAATGACTTGAATATCGCTAACTCGAATATCAGGGCGCTATTTCCGTTATTTCTTATGAGTTGAATTGTTATTTGTTCTGGGTTCATTCAAGAAACCCAAATTAATTTCTCCTAAGTATTTCTAGCACTGTAGAATACCTATTTTAGCATAAAAAAGAACAATTTAAACACTTTAAACACCAAGTTACTGAAGAGTTATTCATATTTAATATAGCTTTGTGTGTTTGTATGCCATTTCATACATACATATTTATTAGTAATAGCAACAAACATTTCATAGTCAAATTTATGTAAGAAATAAAACAAAAGGAGAAAAAAACAATAAAAGCAGCCTATTATATTGGCCTGTTACTGTAATGACCTATTACTGGGTTATTAACTGACTGAACAAAAGTAAACAAAAGTACAAATTGCATTTTAAACACGGGCCATGTGGGGCAAAGGCTGAGAACGCACATGCTGGGAGCAGTAGTGCCAGCTAACTTCGCACTCGTAATTCTGTGAATTTCAAATATTTCTTAAATGTTATTTGGCTGCTCGGGGATAGAACTTGTTATGCCAGGAAATCTTGACTCCGATGCCAAGTAAGGTATTAATATATAGCCCTTGCTATAACGGGAGCTTGGAAACCGGGAACTGGAATACCAGGGTATAGGTTTATATGTATTAAGCTTTTATTGACTGTTACTTGCAGGTAGACATGGCCTTGCAGTTATGATTAGTCCTCAGGTCCTAGACTTTGGGATTCTAGAGTTTGATGTGATGTGAAATACATGAATTTTTTTGGGATACTGACTAACTGATGCTACAGGGTCTCACCTAATTGTAAATTATTCTAGTCACCTTGGGTAACTCTTGGAATAGTTGTATATGACAGTAATATGTCTTGTTTTGTGTTTTGACTGTGTTAATACCTCTGTGTGCGTTCCTCAGAAGGAGATGTTCAGCAAGGAAAGTATACTTTCCCTGGATCTGCTGTGGGGATGCAAGGTGGTGCTGAAGGAACGAGAGGTTGTCCTGAGGCTCATGAGCAAGTGCGAGACCATCTCCAGCAAGATGACTAAGGATGTGACATCGGTCATCCAGAGGGGGGCAGGCTCCTTGAAGCAGCCTCACACTCTCAACAGCAGGTGATGTTAGCAGGCGGTTCAGCAGCGCCCAACAACTGCTTTCACCCAGGACCACCAGACATCTCATAGCTGTATTGTGAAATTTGTACCCCCTAAATTTGACACTTTATTTTGCATGTTACATTTCTGACAGGCTCCAGCTGAAACCCTACCAACTGATTGGTTTGAAATGGCTGGTTCTCCTTCACCAGAACAAACTGAGTGGGATCCTTGCGGATGAGATGGTAAGAGACTGCAATCTGCAGGGCAGCTGGTTGGGTGAAGGAGCGTAGTAGTTAAAGAACAGGGTTTGAGGCCAAAAATAGTCCATGTCTTTACACCGTGGAACTCAAGTGTTTGTATCTATGCTATTCTAAGGTTACCAGCAAAGCATTGTGTGCCAGTGTTGCGTGAACACACTTTGTGTCATTATTTTTAATTTACGCCAAGTTGATGAACTGTAGTCGTGAACTTGTTTGAATCAGTTAAAGCATCCAGCATAGCTCTTTTCAGCAGAACGTGTCACACATTACAATAACCATCTGAATAACTTTTAAATGAATATCACGGTGCTGTAAAATTCCCTTACGCTAGTTTTGTTGGCGAAGCTGCCGTGACATGGCTGACTGCAAAATCAACTCTATTTTTCTGTGTGCGCACAATGAGAACATTTAGCACCTGCGGTGGGATGCACCTTTGTATGAAACAAGCACTTACAGGTTTGAGTTGCAAACAGCCTAGGTGGAGTGAAGCAGTTGTGACTTAGAGCATGCAGACATCATACCTTTTTTAAGCATGTTTTTTTTCCCCCTTCTTTCAACCCCTGCCTCTCTACAGAAAGAACAGTGAAAGACAGATTTTGACCAAATGATTAAGTGCATTAATTGACCCCACATGGGACAAAAGAAGTTTAATCTCTCAGTTGATTGTTGCTGTTTGGATGTATAAACTTATCTCACATAGCCTCTTACAAAGACAAGGCAGAAACCTCTGATTTTGTTAAATGGTAAATGTTACAGTTCCATTATTATTATTAATTATAATGATGGCAATGATGATGACATTGTTATAAAGTAGGAAAACCATTTATTAACAAGACTGGTCCCCAGAAACAATAACGATAATTTTTCCCGAGTCATTTTTCTGTGTGTGCATGCTGTGCTATTTGGTGTTGAACTCACTTGCTCGTGGATGCAGGATGTATTATTTCCTATCTGTGCTTCTGCTGTTTCATGGGACAGAGTAAGTGGTTAACTCTTTGACTTTTCTGAACCACAGGGTCTGGGAAAGACAATCCAGGCGATCTCATTCTTGGCATACCTGTACCAGGAGGGCAACATGGGCCCTCACCTCATCACCGTGCCTTCATCCACCCTGGGTGAGAGCAGTGCTCTGCAACAAGGTTTGTCCAAGTTCAGGCTATTCTCATCTGTGACTGTTGTCTTTTTCTCTCTTCAGATAACTGGGTTCGGGAGCTGAAACTCTGGTGTCCCAGTCTCAAGGTGCTGATATACCATGGTAAGCTGTGTTATTGTCACAGAACTAGCTACACTTATATCACATGGAAAATGATGGCATTTGTGACCTTAGGGAAATTTGTTACATAGCGGCAACAGCCTGTTTTCTGAGATCAGTTTTTAAATGTGGAGATTGTTTCTTTTAGACAAACATTTCTTTTTGTTCTAGTAGTCTTGTGTAATGGGGTGATCCTGCACCATGGAATTTCAACTGAGGGGACTCGGTTCTTAGTACAGAGAGGCAGAGCAGTTTGATTTTAAACATTTTAAAAGCAGTTCTTTTTATGACTTTTACATTAAAATATCATGTGAACAAGATGATGACAAGAGTAATGAATTCTGAACTTGAGAAAGTGTGTCTATAGAAAGGAATTGCTGTGTACTACCTGTTGATGACAAACCAGTCTGTCTCTAGGCTCTGTGGAGGACCGCAGATACCTGCGACATGATATTCTCAACAATGAGGTGGACTTCAATGTCATCATTTCCACGTAAGTGCCCTCTGATCCACTCTCTCTAATATGTGGTTGTCCTTCCAATTGGCCACCTCCACCTCAGTCAAATATCCACCTGTATATATGGGCAGAGAGACCGTTTTGGATCATATTACTCACTAAGCATCCAAATGAAATGTGATGTTGGTCTTGTGCAATCCATGGGATTCTAGTGCCATCTAGAGCGAGATGGGAGCACTGCCTAACCCCCATGTTAAATATGGATAATCACTTCAAAATTACACAAAGCTGAACTTCAGGTATGGCTGAGTCTTGTAGATGGCAGTAAGGGGCTTTCAGCTTAGTCTTTATCTGAAACAGGTTAACTTACTCAATTCACTGAACTGAGTCCACTTGTAATGATCTCTCATTGGGCAGGTACAACCTGGCCATCGGAAACGAGAGCGACCGCAGTCTGTTCCGCAAGCTGAAGCTGCAGTACGCCGTGTTCGATGAGGGTCACATGCTGAAGAACATGAGCTCTCTCCGGTACCGCCACCTCATGTCAATCAATGTAAGTGCACCAGAGACGTGTGCTTTTACTTTTGACTAGCCACGCTCACATAGCCAGAGCAGCAAAAATGCTGTTGGTTTATTGCAGCAACATATAATGTCAGCTTGCTGATTGACAATTGTGGCACTTATAGGAAGTGTATTCTGTACACCTGTAACTCTTGGGAAAAACAACTGAATCTCTGAAACCCTTGCCTCTTCCTTCTACAGGCCCGGTACCGGTTACTCCTCACTGGAACACCCCTACAGAACAACCTCCTGGAGCTTATGTCACTGCTCAACTTCATCATGCCCTCCATGTTCTCCAGCAGCACTTCTCAGATCTCCAAGATGTTCTCAATGGTACTGATGGAGAGGAGACACAGCCCTTAGTACAGTAATGTCTGAGGCACAGCATGCATGATTCTGCTTTGCTCAAGCTTCCTCCATATTTGATCTTTTTTCTGTAATGGTGGAGTGGGATTACAAAGTTAAACGATAAGAGTACACGTTCATATTTTTAAGGCTGCAGCATCCTTATCCTCTACCAGGTTCAGTGAGCTGTAGGTTTCTGTCCTACAGAGAGGTGTGTGTGTGTGTGTGTGTGTGTGTGTGTGTGTGTGTGTGAGAGAGAGATTGACGTGTTAGACTGAAAGGAACTGGCAAGCCACCGTGCTTGACTCCAGGCCCAAAATGCCTGTCTACAGTCCCTTATGAGTTTTCATGTCTGTTTTTCATCAGAAATCAGCAGAAGAACAGAGTCATTTTGAGAAGGACAGGATCGCCCAGGCAAAACTCATCATGAAGCCTTTCATCCTGCGACGGGTCAAGAGCGAGGTATAGCACTTGCTTTCAGCACTTTGTGATGGTCTGGCTGTTTTTGTTTCATTTTTACCTTTTTACCCCTTTCAGCACAGCATATAACCTGAGTAACTGCTGTTAACTTTTAAAAGTTTCCCTTTTGGATGAGATTTTAAATCCTGCACAATTAGATGCTGAACTGTCTGAAAGCAAGTTCAGTGTATTTTTACTAGCATTCTTCTCCTTTCCTAATCAGGTCCTGAAGCAGCTGCCTGCCAAGGAGGTTCGGGTGGAATCGTGTCCTATGAGTGAGCGTCAGCATCAGCTCTACGTGGCCCTACTGGAAAAGTTCAAGTGCTCTGGCCACAATGAGAGTGGGTACAGGGGTGTCTGTCGGGGGAGAACATCTCAGGGTGCAGAGAAGAAATTTTATAGGTGCAGGAGCTGATTAGCTGGTGTCAAAAAACAGTTACGCTGTTATAGAGCTTAATTTAAGACTTAAGACGTGAGGGTGAAATTCAGAACCCTAACTGCCTATCTGTTAAATAAAGTGTTATCCCATTCCATTCTTTTGCTCCTTTGTATGTGTAGAACTGTCATCCATTGAGATGTCATTTATTGGGACACAGTGAAAAAGTAGCGTGGCATTCCTGTTAGACTGGTGTTTTAACCTGTAACGTAGATTTCTCGGTGTCCAACTTTCAGAAAAGGAGCTCTGTAATGTGATGATGCAGCTGAGGAAGATGGCCAACCACCCACTCCTCCATCGGCAGTATTACACCAGTGAAAAGCTGGTGGCCATGAGTCACCTGATGCTTAAGGTTTGTAGGGGTTTATTCTTACCTGGGTCCACCCTGCTGTGTGGCTGTAGCCCTTAACATGGAGAAGAAGGTAATGCAGCTGTTTTTTTCTTTGGAATTTCTTGTACAGTGGGTTCTGGTTAATTGGGACACAATAGGACTAGAATGCTTTGGCCCAATAAAGCAGCTGCCTCAATTCTGCAAAGACAAACTACCAAATTACTGAGCAACAATGTATTTAACTGAACTGCAGCATAAATTAGACATATTTAAATATGTTTGTATAACACATATGCATGTAGTTCCTATATTATATATAACGACTTTTTCACATAATGCCTGTTCTTTTTGTAGTTTGTTAGTCAGATGTGCTCCAGTTACCTCCGCCAGCCAATAATGTCTTGAGTTGGTTGTATGACTGTTGATTTGATCCAGAAAAGCAGTTAGATTTGACATTGGTCAAAACATTCTCTGGTACCTTTGGCAGGGTCTGATATTTTACAAACTTGAAAGTCACTGCAAGTAGTCTGTTTGAAGATGTTGTAGTCTGTTTGAATCGGCATCGGTGATGGGCATCATGTAACTGATGCATTACTTTGTGTTTCATATCCGCGGAGGATGGGAGGTTACGAGTGGAAATCTAGCAGCAGCAGTCACTTGTCCTGATTAAAATGGCATGGTGTTCAAAATGAGCAGGAAATTTTGGCTAGTTACGTGCGGCATGGAAGCACCCTGGATTTTTGATCACGGTCTGAAGTGCATGAGGAATGGTAGCTGTGCCCGCCTGCCCGCACACCCACCTGTCTGCACAATCCCCATGCTTTTGTTTACTGAATCCCTGAATGTGTGCAGCTGGTGTGTGTGCTGTGTGATTAACACTTTTTTTGTGGTGTGCTGTTTTGTGCTGCGCTGCTTGTGCCATGAACTGTTTTACAGGGCTTTAGTGATATTTGGGAAAGTTGGCTTGGGGATTTTCGAATGGACTGCGAACGCATCATTATTTTTTCTGTAATAAATGACGGAAACAGCTCTCGATTTATGCACTCTTTTTTTCAGGAACCAGTTACACGCGTAAATCAAAGGATGACTGTATTGCCTTTGTTGTCCAGGTGTACTTTACATAGGGACCATACCTGGATGTGATGTACATCAGTGTTGGCAGTGTATCTTAATCTTTTCTTAGTTTTAATATGCCACACTACTGAATAGTTGGCTTTTTGAATTGGGGCAACTGGCCAGAAAATGGCCAGTCAGAATCTTCTGCTCTATCCCTAACAGCAGTTTTATTCTGTCTGGATGGGTGAAAATTGTGATTTTCCCTGGGCAGGAACCCACTCACCACAACGCAGACCCCACCTTCATCCAAGAAGACATGGAGGTGATGTCAGACTTTGAGTTGCATCGCCTGTGCCAGCAATACCCAACTCTGCATGACTACCAGCTGCAGAAGGACTTGCTGCTGGACTCGGGCAAGTTTGCCCTGCTCATGGAGCTGCTGGCTTCTCTCAAACAGAAGGTGTGCTGGGGTGGGGGTGTCTGAGTGTTTGTCAGTGTCCACTAGGAGGTTGCATCCATTAGCAGCATGAATTCTCTTCAGCTGTACAGCAGAAGTAAAGGCCTAGAACAGTTCTGTGATGTTTCTCCATCCCTCCATCCATCCATTAGATGGTACACCAGTCCATCGCAAATTATGCTTCCCCTCCTAATTTAATTTTCCACTTTGCCAAGGTGCTTTACTTAGCAGTACAATAGATCCCCTCCAGGGACTCCAAGTTCCTTATCAGCTACTCTGCCTCGAGCTTGACACGGCAGAATGCTGAGGTAATGAATTTATTCAGTTTGAAAGGCTCGGTTAAGTCCTGGATCCATTATCACACAAATACAGTACCTGAAGGCTGTAAACTGTTCTGATCACACAATTGCCTGCCTAGAACTCACAGACAGAACATGGCTTGGGGTATAGCAAGTTTCTCCTGCATTTTACATATTCAGTATATTTTTCCTATAATGGTCTGAACACATCCATTAGTGGAAAATGTTTTATTTAGCAGTTTATTTCATGCAGCTCTTTTAGTCATAAGAGTCCCCTGTTATTTTTACACCACCATATCATATCTGTGTATTTTTAGCCTGTTGACAGAGTAGAATGTATTCTCCAATGGGCAATGTCAGATTAGACTCAGAACTTGCATAATGGCAGAGCAAATTTGTCTATCCCAATTAAGGTAAGAAACTCAGATTTTAAGTATTTGTACTGGACAAGTTTTTCCTGACTAACGAAATAGGTAAGGCTCTTGAGCCACACTCGGTCCCATCTGTGTGCCAGACATCAGACAGCAGGTCATATATGTAACTGATGTATGTAATGGATAATTTGCTTTGGTCTCAATGCAGCAAGTAAAAAGAACAACTCAAAATGCTAACTCTCTCTTAGAAATTCCGTATAAGAAGGTCAAATGATTTTAAAATAGTATGAAGAGCTTTACACTTAGTGGTGGTTTCTATTTGTAAAATATGGGTGAGAAATATGTACTGTCACCGGTCAACATTCACTCTTCCATGTTGCTGGATGTCTTTGCATTACTTTTCCCCATTGTGGTAACACCCCTTTTGTTCAGCATTTTAGTGTTGGGCTTCAATTGTGTACAGACCAGTAACATGAAAGAAAGAGCAAAGTTCAAATCAGGCATATGTCACTCCTGGCTTGAACCAGTTAGGATCCTTTTATATGAGCACCAGAGTATTACGATTTTGGTGCTTTTTATCTCATTGCCTTGATTTGTGTGACCAGCTGGGGAACAGGTTGTTTTCATTTTCTTTGTAATGACCAAGTTAAAATCTGAGTCACAAAATAGTGCAGAGAAATGATTTTAGCCGTAAGCAGTTGTGGGGGGGATTAGACATCTTAACTGACCCAAGGGACTGCAAGGGAAAAAGAGTCATTTGTGTGCTGGTCAAGGGACAGTAACCAAAATGGCAGAAAATCAGGAATTTGCAGCAGAATTGATGAATTTTAATGAAAGTTAGTTAGACATTTTGTTCTTCCCAGTGGATCACCACTGCTGTCTTTTAATGCTTGACTGTCGTCCTGGGCAGTTTACAAGTCATACAAGGGAATTTTGAATTATAGTAACAGGTAAGTTACTAGATGATATTCTAGGCTCCATTCCTTCTTTAACTCATCAGGTTGTTTTGGTGTTTCCTCCCTCTGTCTTCACAGGGAGATCGTGTGGTGCTTTTCAGCCAGTTCACCATGATGCTGGACATTGTGGAGGTCCTTCTACACCACCTGGGCCACCGCTTTGTGCGCCTGGATGGCTCCACTCCGATAGCTAACAGGTGGGTGCAGGAAGACCATGGTTGCTCCCTGTGGTCTCCCTGCTAGCGACCTGCATCTTTCTCAGCGCAACTCGTGCACTAAATGCTGGTCCTCTCTTCCAACTCTGCCTCTGCAGCTAGATTCCTAAGTGAAAGAAAAGTTGATAAGGATGAGATCCAAGGTAAACACTGAGGTAGACTGGATTAAGAGAGGTTTTAAAAGTGGGTGGTGTCAGGAAGCGACTGACTATCGACGCTTCTGACAAAGAAATGATGTGTACCAGTGTAAAAATAAACAGTAGTTGGCAGATTCTTAGTTGTGAAACCCATCTCAAAATTTGGTTTTGAATTATCTGGGGTGGGTGGAGCAAAATTTAAAATGGCCCCTGTAAGGGCAGTGAGAATATGGATTCTTACTCTAGAAGCTGACAAATGGTAGTGCAGCTGAGTACCTGAATGAAAGGGTGCTCTACCGCATGGAGGTCTATGTCCTTGAAGGGGGTAACCCCTTTATAATGAACAGCGATGTTTAATGTTACTTCACCCAGTTGTAATGGCTTTTTAAGGGTTGTTTTAACTACAGAGCTTATTGGGAAGGGAAGCATACTTTCGGATTATATTGAAGTTTCACGGAAGGATACCCGGACCAGCCAGGAGAACGGTCAGATTGAGTTTAGATCAAGCCAGGAGTCTTATTGGTAGAATGATTACACTTATAGTATCGCACTTTGGAGACTTGATATAAACATTGCCCAAGCATTGCAGTCTTTTTCAGAAAATGCAAAGTTGGAAGAAAATGAATAAGAGGTTGACCAGCAACTAGATGGATGGGTTGAATCAGTGTAATAATGTACATGTCCATTTCAACACTAAAGATGCAAGTGGAGGACAGATCAGTATGGAGAAACTTATGATGAACTTCATATAAAAATAAGCTATTCTGTAGTCAGACTGTTCTAGTTGTGTCGTTGTGGATGTCCAACAGCATTTGCTTTGAGACACCAACTGGAAGAAATGCTGTCTGTGGTCGGTGCACTTCAGTAAACCATGTGTGTTCATATCCTTTGCCGTGAATCTCACCAGCATGTGAGCATTCCAAAATAACCAGGCCATTATTTCCATGTGAAGACCTGAGGAGTGGTTACAGTTGGTTAAAATTTCTGGGGATTTGCTACTTTTCTTGCTTTGTAGCTGAGTTTCTTCAGCAATATATTTAGTAATGTAAATTTCTCGACAAGATTGGGTGAAAATGCAGTTTTTCAGACGATTTAATTATACTGAAATGTATTAAGACAGAAGATGAACATGTAGATTTTTTTTTTTTTTCCACCTTGTCATAGGATTGTGCTCATTGACCAGTACAACAATGACCCAGAGGTCTTTGTGTTCCTGCTGTCCACGCGGGCTGGAGGGCTGGGCATCAACCTGACCTCGGCTAACGTTGTCATCCTCCATGACATTGACTGCAATCCCTACAATGACAAGCAGGCTGAGGATCGTTGCCACCGCGTTGGCCAGACCAGGTGGGGGTGGGGATGTGGTTGGGTGAGAACTGTGCATGATGAGAAAAGTATAAAATGTGTAAATGAGGTGGGTCTGTGCACGTGTGTGACTTCTTCCTTGCCCGGTCACAGGACTGTAAAGGTGATCAAGCTTGTCACCCGAGACTCCATCGAGGACTGCATGCTGCTATTGAGCCAGAAGAAGCTGAAACTTGAACAGGACATGACAACCGCTGAGCAGGGTGAGCAGAGCTTCTCTAGAATCACTATGTTGTCCCTGTAATTGCAGACATTCCTTGTCAATCTCTGTATGTCAGCACAAGTCTGGTTTTGAAAACTTCTGATTTCTGGAGCAAAATAGGATGTTTTCCTTGATGGCACCCAAACGCCTCCTTGTGTAAGGGTTTTATCGTTCAAGTAGATCTTTTCATTTAATAAGGTTTGTTTCTACTTTTCCCAGGTGATGAGGGCAACATGTCTGAGGACCTGGCCACCTTGTTAAAGGCCTCTTTGGGACTATGAATGTCCTCGAGTCCCCCCCACATGCCTGCCACTGGCACCCAGACATTGATTTGCTGAAAGTTCTGAGTGCTGGGATCTCTGCGTCAGGTTGGACTTGCTGAAGTTTTGGTCTTCTGTTTACCTGTCACTGCCTTTGAGGGGTGTCCCCTATCCTATGTGTGGTTTGAGAGGGTTCAAGGATGACTTTTCATTCATGTACTGTCTTGTTTTTCGGTTTATATTTCTGTTCTGTATTGTTCATTGTCGAAGAAGCTTAAATAAAGATTTCTACCATTTTGTTGTTACTGGATACATTAATATGGACTGCTTTGCACTAAGTTGTTACGCCCCCACTACTGGCTCCTGTCTAGGGTGGTGGAGTGGGAGCATAAACAACAA